>OZ005740.1:193185189-193492331 GCA_963930735.1 Dioctria linearis
GAGCCCTGCGCTTTAGCCAACCAAAGTCTGTACTCTGCTCATCCAAAGGTCACTCCCATTGTCCCTAAATACCAACCAAGGGGCAAAAACTAGCCATAGCATCTATCTCGCTGAGTTCGAAGGTCGAGAAGCGACCACGCTCATATGTGAACATGTCTAGCTAGCAGGTTACAAGGTCTAGGATTAGGAGATTTAGGATATCTAGATTAGGGTTTAGAATCCAGGCGCAGAAGCGAGGTTGAATTGATAGTATGTGCTTCGTGATGGTGGAACAGGATGTAGTGAATGGGTCTCAAATCTTCTCGGGATACTGTTATTGCAGTTCGCATATTATCTGCGAGAATTCATTTTTTCATAGATGAAATGTTTGTAGTACATGGGTTGATTCCCTCATCCCTGTATATGGATGGAATTGAGTACCAACGTTCCTGATATTAGTTGTATAAATTGGTCCCGAAAGATTTCAAAGATTTTATAGAAATGATATTCGAATCAACTTTAAACTATAACTAAATTTAATTTCATTGAGCAGAGTTGCTGCCTTTGCTCTAACAGATTATTATTTATATCCGATTGTTGGCTGGAAAATTCTTTGATAGCATCACCCTTGTTTTTTATTGGTATTTGATTAAGTATCTTGCAGTATATCACATATCTGCCAATAATTTACCCCATGTTAGATCTTATCAGAGCCAATGTTTTTCATTGCGTATATACCATCTACCTATACAGGGTGTTCCGTAAATGTCTTTAATCCTTCAAGGGGATGAAAGTAGTGGTCATTTGGGTCAAAAAAGTCTAGATACTTTAATCTCGAACTCCGCTTGGTTTTCGAGTAAATTGATAATATCGATTTTCGAGATTTTGCATATCTCTTCAGAGTAATTTCGTTATAAGTTCTATTGTAATTAATGGATTGTGACGTTCAAACCTTTATTTAAAAGAACACATATTGGCCTTTCTAAGAATGCATAATTAGTTATAATTGTGCCTTCAATTATTTAAAAAAAAAACAGTTTTCTCTAGAATTTTTTATTTCACCAAAATTTTTGTCGCGCTTCAGTGTACATTTATTAGAAATATTTTCATTGCATGAACTTTGCAAAACTATGAAAAAATTTGCGCATTATGTCCGCTTTCCAAAATGACCTCCCGAAGTGCTATCAACAATAACAATCAACAGTTATAAGCAAACATTTGGAAGATGTGCCCATCGAGGTAATCTTCAGTTTTTTCGTAGGATTCTCTCTCCTCCTACAGTTTTTAACCTACGACAACCATTTATATGTCATTGTACGGGAATCTGACCTGGCTATTAGATAGGGTACTTTTCGATTTCGAATTTCGAAAATGGAGGGGGCAATTTCGAAAAAAAACACTTTTTTACCAAACTTGATATTTACGTAGATTTCGTTATTCCGCATCTTCAATTTTGCGGGAGGGGCAAGCTCTGGGAGGGGCGCTAGTTCAAAGTCTCAACTTTAAGCGGCTATATTTTCTCAACCAAGCATTGTTCTAGCAAGTAAGTCCTAAATTCATAAATGGAAAAGACATTTTTGGTGGTTTTTATTCAAATATAGCCGCTTAAAGTTGAAACTTTGAACTCCCGTTTTTCGAATATCAGATGAAATTTTATTGAAATTTGTTTATTTTAAACTTCAACTCAATCCAACTTTACTACAACAACTCAAAACTAATATTTTATACACCCAATTTATAGCAGGTCGGTCGATTAAAACCAAGCTTCATAGCTTAATTAAAACAAAAGTTTGACTGTTTGAGAGTTTTCATACACAGCAGCAAAAGTCACAAAACTACGGCGCACCAGTCCATGCCGCGCGTGATATCTTCTCTACTATGTGAAATAAATTCCTTGATTCTTTGGTTATGTTTTTTTTTTTTTATTATTAAGCTAAACTCAGGGTATAATTTCGATATAAACGATAGTTATTGATCTGCAACGCGAAATAGTATACCCCGAATTTGCTATTATTAGCTAAGGTCCTCAGTATAGGAGCAAGTTTAAAGACGTATTCACTTCAAAAAGGAGTGGTCAATAATTACTTAGTCAAATTAAATACAAACTGCAAAAACTGTAATAAAACAAATTAAAGATCGCACCTTCCAGTTCAAATCCATCTTGAGACAGAGGTCAATCCTACAACCGGTGAGTGATTTTAAATTTTTTCACAGTCCTCTATTCAGAAAGCTGCTTATCGCTTTACGGGAAGGCAAAATTCAATATTTATATTTTGGCAGAAAGAAGAAAAGGCAAATGGTAAAGGGAAAGAAAAACAAGTAAAAAAGCTAGAAATGGTCTAAGACCATTCCTTGGATACACTAAATGATGATGTAATTTCGTATGGTCACCTCTCTGTGAAAGTTTGATTATTGAAGTGATTTTCCGCATATATAGTTTTAAAAGAGTTCATCAGATTATGACCAATTTCATATAACTTCATATTTTGAAGAACTTTTCAGTACAATAGTACAATAAAAACGTCTCGGACAGATCGTTTTCACAGTATACGTAAAAAACCTAAATTTTTATATGGCAACACCAAGAAGGGGTTGCCCGATTTAGCCCATTTTTGAAATTGTATTTACTATTTCCATAAAAACACCATACACAAGATTTCAGCTCTCTACGTTGACGCGTTCTCAGGCAGTGTCCAAATATATAGTGAAAAACTAAATTTTTGTATGACAACCCCACGAAGGAGTTACCCGATTTGTCCCATTTTTGAACTTAATATTACTCTTTTCTAAAACACGTGTGCAAAATTTCAACTATCCAAGTGAACGCGTTCTCCAGTTATCGTGATGACAGACAGGCAGACGAACGGGCGTGCATGCAAAAATCAAAATACATTTTAATTTTTTACTTGGCTGACCAATCGATTTTGGGGTAACATCGTTATTTCTATGTGTTACAAAGGAAATGACAAACTTAGTATATCCTATGATGAAATATATTTTAGTTCCTTTTGTTTAAGCACTCTTAATGCTTACGAATATTTTTTCCATTAAGGATTTCTAATAGAAGCGATCGGAAGGCAGGGTAAACTAAAACTAACTTTACTGGTTTTATTATTTCCACAAATTTAATTTTTAGTTCCATGTCCCGGTTTTTGATTAATTATAATTTATAAAGATTAAATGCATTAAGCAATTAATTTTGTGTGACAATCTTAATCCGAACAGTTTCATGTATTTTTTATAATTCTACACCTTGTTTGATTTTGAAGTTGTTTTTTAATATATCTCTCGAACGGTGCGTCGAACAGCAAAAATGATTATAACCAATTTTATGGATTTCATATTCTGAAGAACTTTTGAGCAGGGCTGAAAATAACAATTATTTTCATTTTTTCTAACCAAAAAATTATTTAGAAAAAATTATAGGAGGATTGATGGGAATGTAGCATTATGATTCTTATTACCGAATGCTCACAAATTTCCTATACTTTTTAAATTTATGATTCTTATTCGAAATTATAAAAAGTAACTTTCTTTTTGGATTTATATTTTAAAAATCATATATAAATCTGAAAATGATTTTTATTTAAAAAATCAAAAATAAAAATCATAAAATGATTTTAATTTTAAAAATCAAATATAAAAATCAACGAAAAATCTAGACCAATTCTTATGACACCTTAGACTAAAGCCTGTATATTTTTTTCCATCCACTCTCCTCTGTCGTACAATCTTCGGCATATTTCGACCCACATTTTTCACCCGAGAAACAGTTTTGTGAAAAAAAACAGGTTATAATTTTGATTTTCGATTTTTAAAATATAAATCAGTGTTTGATTTTTTTAAATAAAAATAATTTACCGATTTTTATTTTTGATTTTTTAAATAAAAATTAGTTTTTGATTTTTATTCTTGATTTTTTATATAAAAATCGGTTTTTAGTTTTTATTTTTAGAAAGAAAATCAGAAAATAATTTTTTACATATGATTTTTTTTAAAACATTCATAACGGTTACGGTCTCTGCTTTTCAGTATAGGACTCATCGTTTTCCCAGGATAAGTAAAAATCTTAGATTTTTTTATATGGTAACACCAAGAAGAACACTATGTACAAAATTTCAACGCACTACGTTTACGCGTTCTCAGGCAGCGTCCAAATATGTAGTGAAAAATGATTTTTTTTATGGCAACCCTACAAAGGAGTTGCCCGATTTGTCCCATTTCCGAACTTAATTTGACTTTTTTTTTAAGTCCATGTGCAAAATCTCAGCCTTCTCGATTTATCGTCTTGCTAATGACTGCCTGTTTAGTGTTCACGTGCCAACATTTAATGTGGAAAAAAAGTCTGCCGTCTTAAAGCGTAAAACACAGTGCTGTTTTTTCCAACCTGGCCGGCCTCACCAACTTCTACAGTTCTGTAGAATATATGAGATCAGGTTATCAGCTCCCAATGGGAGAGTAGGTGAGACCGGCCAGGTTGAGGTGGCACTCGGGTAGGTCTACTTTGTCCTTACTCTCCTGGAACTTTGTCAGCTTTGACAGCTAATTTTTGTAAACATTTGATGCCAGCATTGTTTACGGGAATTTTGTTGAAAAAAATGTTGGGAAACATATTTAACGTAAAAATTTATTCCTGCTGTGGTAAATTATTATAAAATAATTTCAATTTTAAAGCCAATAGCCCAAACTGCTATCATACAGAAGTTACAAAGTTCGTATTGTGAGTTATAAAAGTTTGGAAGGCTCACCAGGTTGAGGTTCTTAAAGTTATACTGAGGTCGAGGTTGGAAAATCTAGCACTGTGTTTCTCTGACATCTGTTTTTAGTTCAGTGCCGCTGCCAGTATTTGCCGGGCAGTGTTTAAAAGGAGTTCGCATTTGACATATTTGCCTTATTATGATTTTGTTGAGTTTTTGTTATATATGTTAGTTTTGTATATTTTATTTATTCATTTTATGTTCATGGTATTTTTATTACTTTGCATTTTTTTATTTATTCATTTTGTTTGTTAAGTTATTTTTAATACTTTGCAAATTTTTATTTATTCATTGTATTTTTGTGTAGTTATTTTTATTACTCTGCCATTTTTCATTTATTCATTTTATGTTTGTTATGTTATTTCTATTGTTAGCGTACAATTTAAATATTAGGGAAGGCTGTGAATTCACACATGCCTGATTTTATTAATTTAATTTATTATTAATGTTTCAAAATTTATCTGTAGGTGTCATATATTTCAAAACTCATTTCTGATAACCTTTCAAATCTCCCAGCATAAAATTATTTAACTTTTGAGACTTATTCAATCAGAACAAAATATTAATATTAACTCAAGCTACTCGACACAGAGGAGGAGGGATATTTTTTTAATTAGGGAATTCTGCCATATAGAGAAAAACATCAATTCTAGTATCAACAATGCATCGACTTCGCTACCATGTAAATAATAATATTTAGTGACAACGTTGGGAGACAATGTTTTGTATGTGTGCATATACCTTTTCAAATTTAAAAAAAAAAAAAATTGTGATTTACTCTTCGTTATGAATTTCATATGACGACTTCAACGGCAAAACGTTATGATAAATGTTATGTAATAACTATAAACAGATAAGTTCGGAGATATAATAAATATAACATCGCCGCCGAGAATGTCAAACTCACACCGGAAAAAGAGACACTCGTAAATGGAACTCATTTTCAGTCAGGGCAATGAGACCAGTTTCTCCTTAGATTAAATGAACAACAAAGAAAACGGTAGTATGTTCATCTTCTAACTCATTATACTTACCGTAACAGAGAACTCATCACAATGGCATTTCACGGTTTTATTTCGTTGATCTAATTTATAATATGTTGACAAGATGTAATGATCTTCAACTTGCAGAAGAAATGACAACACATCGTAGAAATTAGTGGATTTCAGGTTTTTTTCTAATAAGTATTGCCTGAAAAACATTTGTTTGATCAAATAAGTTTTGATATAAATAATATAACTGACCCCATGATCTTATCTCGTTTCATTATTTCTTCTTCTTTATAGTTTAATTTACTTAGAATTTGTATATCTTTGGTTGGAAAATGACTTTTTAGATTCCCTTTTAACTCAAGCTTCCTGAAAAACATAATAACAATACATGTAAAGAAATAACATATACTAACTACATATGTTTACTCACCCTCTCTCAGGAACGCGAGTTGAAACTAACTTCATGCTACATTGCGGAAAGTTGTCCTGTCTCTAAAATCATAAGATTATATACATATATTCAAGATTATGAAGAAGATTAATTAGCTGTTTATGAAATATAGTTCAGATAACATAGTTCACATGGTTCACATCTGAATAAATAAATTAAAAAAATTCCCTAATTAAACAACTATGCCTACCCCTATACACTTGTTGTTGCCCATTCATTAACCCATGTCGTAACAATAATATTCAACCCATTTTTTTTTTTTGGCGTTAGGAGCAATTTCCGCACTCATTGCACTTATTAAATCAATGAAAATAGCTTAAACAATGTTGTTTCTTAACATGGGTCAATGTATTGATGGAGAACAACTTTTTTGTTCTGAGATGTAAGCAGTTAATTTTATATTTAAAGACGCCGATTGAGGCAATGAGATCAGTCTGGAGTTAAATTACAGAGTCAACATCTCAGCAAAGTCAAGCAAAGTATTTACTCAAGAACTACTTAGCAGCATCCCAAAGCTGAAGAACCTGGCAGTAGCCCATAGCAGAAAAAGGTACCAGAAACTCACAACGGTTCCACAGAGCACCCTCTACTGCTTCTCCGTAAGTAGTAGTTTAAATCAAAAAGTACCACTCTGTTTTACTGTTTAAAGGCGTAAAATGACAGTTGACAAACTCAGCGCAGAGCAAAAAGTAGCTAAAGATTTTGAAAGTCTCCTCAAAAACTCTCAATCAAGGTAGGCCTTCCAGAAAAATCTAGAAATATTCTGGCACGTCTGGAAAATCTAGAAGAAAATTAGACAAAAAATCAGCAATCTGCACAAAGTGCTTAAGCAAATTCTTCCAGAAGCACATCTATACTTCACGGAAGACTTGTATGGAAAAACCAAAGAAATTTATACTGCAGCCAGAGAATTAATTTCATCCCTGCAAGAGCAAGCTGGAAACAAGCCTGAGTTTAGATCCGATAATGCAGATAATCATTAACACCAATCCGACATTGTCCACCAAATATCGGGAATACCTGGCATGCATTTTCTTATGTTCCAAGAAGCAACCAAAGCCAACAACTTTCCGGAAGCGTCAGCCATGATAATTCCGTTCCTAGTTTCGATGGCAACTACAAACAACTACGCACTACGCTGCCTTAAAAGAAGACAACACAAACATCAAACTCCGAGTATATTTCGATGGCGAAAGCATCGCTATGTAGACACGCCCGATATTGAGAATATGTTCAGAAATAATTATCGATGAAGACGACAGAAATTATCAATGTATTTTTTGGCAAAAAGAATCCACTAATCCACAAGTACATACTAAATACGGTAACATAAGGAACAGGTCCAGCTAGATACCTTGCTGTTAGAACGTTACAATAACTAGCTGAAAATTACGGTAGCTTACTTCCTATTGCGTAAAAACACTCAAGACTTTTATGTTGATGAGATGTTAGCTGGCGCAAACACGAAACCAGAAGCATAACAGTTACAGAGGGCAGATAATCGAACTATTAAACAAAGGACGGGTTTTCCTTCAAACATGGACAGCCAAAAAGCTTTTGAAGACAATTCCAGAACATACGAGAAACAGAAATTAGAAATCAAAGAATGGGATACCATGAAGACGTTAGCATACACTGGAGTAAAAAAAAATTAAAAATACGAATTTCACTACAAGTGGAAATAGCAAGGCCGTGAGCTTGCAAAAACAAAACCCGCGCTACTTTCAAGGATTGCCACAATATTCAATCCTTTATGGAATCCTTTATAGAATCCTCTTTGGAAACCAGATACGGATTGGAATCAAAGCCCTGGAAGAATAGAGGATGTATTACATCATATTCAATCTATTAAATTCGTCCTTGGTTTAAGCAACGAACAAGATAGCTGATACAACTTCATGGATTCTTTAATGGCTTTGAAAAGACTTATGCAGCCGGGAAAACACACGTAACACTCTTTACAGCCAAAACGAAAGTAGAGCCATTAATCCTTTCGGTATGGAATAGCTCAATGCAGAAACGCTTTGTATGACCAAAGTTAGCTGTGAACGGCCAATTTTTCGTGCATTTCTACATAAAGAATTTTCCGCCGAGGGGGAGTAGAGCAATGCGGGTTGTTTTTATTTGTGATGTTCGAGAGAAAAAAATAAGTGAAAAAAAATTGTGGAGTGTGATTGACGGGTAGTATTAACACCCCCCCCCCCCCAAGAGGTTGTAAAAATGGTGCGTGTGAGGTATAAAATTAAAGGGGGTGGAGAGTATAATCGACTGGCGGGGTTATTTTTTGATCCTGTAAACCTCATATGGATGTTTTTACAGTTATATACTGTTTTTTGACACTTGGGTCAAATACATCTCCCCCACTACCTTCATATTGCATATATTTTGCCCGTTCTTTCTTTCATATGCAATAGTGGTCTGTTGTAAACGTTTTTTGTTAAGGTGGCAAATTTCCCAGACGTAACGGTTGTTCGCAAACTTAAAATTAAAGTAAAGCCATTTTTGAAAAGAAAAACAGCCATTTACGAAACTAATTATCGACTTGAAAAACTAATTAGACATATGATTAGGGGAAACAATGTAGATGCGATTTCATTCTACAGACACG
Organism: Dioctria linearis; assembly: GCA_963930735.1. NCBI lineage: Eukaryota > Metazoa > Arthropoda > Insecta > Diptera > Asilidae > Dioctria > Dioctria linearis. The sequence goes on from OZ005740.1 coordinate 193,193,977, forward strand.
CCTCATTATATTTAAAAATTTTATAGCATCTCTTCTATGCTAGAAGACGACCAAATTGAGCTTTTTTAAAAAATAAAATATATACAATTTTACATTCCCATTGGACGTCACCTGATAGAGCAAAAAAAAACAAAAACCGCACGGACCAGGAAATTTCCAGAAACAACATTCCACATGTCTGTTTAATAGTACAAAATTTATTTGAGCCAATTTCGTTATATTTTTCAAATTCTATAAGCCTTTAAGTTCGAAAGTCTTTGAGCGTACATATGCGCCCATAGGCCAAAATTACCATATTTTTCTGAGCGCATATATGCGCCCGTAGTACCGAAAGGGTTAAAACAAAAGATTTCAATACCACGCTTAGAGCTCTGTGGAGCTCTGTTTCAGGCACAGCTGCTTAAATCTACAGTCAGCACCTTAGAAATAATATCAAAAATATTCGCTTGGTGTGATTCCGAAATACCACTAGCATGAATAGAAAAAAATCAAAACATTGGCAAACTTTCGTTGCAAACAGGTTATGTGAAATACAGGGCTTTATTGACAAAGCTCCGAAAGTTTACCAATTGTTTGGATTGTTTGCTATCATATGTCGTCTCATCCCCAGAAAATTCGGCGGATAGCGCAACAAGAGAAATTATTTCAAGCAAGCTTTTTACTCTCAATATCTGGATCAGAGGCCCACTGTGGCTTACACAACGCTGCTATTCTCGGCCTTCAAACAAGCTCAATATCATAACGGATCAAGAACCAAAAAGGTAGTTGAAGCTCACAATACAACCCTCGTCGCATCAGAGAATATATATATATACTCCATACATCCAAGAAATTCGATGATGAAAATTGTGCAACTTGAAGTGTTTTCAGACAAAATATATGCTATGACGCATAATAAGCCTCCTGAAGAACACAAACAAGCTCCTCTCGTTTCATCCCTTCATGGGTACAGATGGAATTATGCGCATTGGTGGTAGATTACAAAACTAAGGGCTATCAATGGATACAAAGTCCTAAATTTTACTCCCTCAAAGCCACCATATTACAAATCTCTCATTGACCGTGCACACTAGCAAACCACGCATTTAACATTAAACTAGATAAGAACTCGACTCTGGATAATTGATGGAAAACGGGCAGTCCAAGGACCTGGACCACAAATATAACCCATCTAGAAACACATGATAGGCATCGAACATAGCTCAGACCGCTGATCATTGTTAACTAAGTGCTAAAACTAAATACATTCATTACTACATTGGTTGTTTTCCAGTGTAGTGCTGAGGAAACACTAGAAATACAAGAATCTCACGCCTCAACTGCAAAAATTATACAAATTTAGGCAGAAACTTCGAAAAATACTTAACCGTATTATTTTTCTCCGAACCCTTAAAAGCCACAACCCAGTCTACAGAACAGTGTTGTCGCAAATTAATTGCTTGCGAACAATTATTGAGCAACAAACGAAAATATTTCACGATAAAGAGTTCAGGAAGAAACTGGCTTCCATTCAACCCGGTCCACACTGCTTTCAGGACTTAACTAGAGTTCGCAACAGATAGGCAAAACTCGCCAAAACCATATTAAGCGGCTCGAACGCTTTCAACCTTCCCTAAGAAAAATGCAACGCTTTCCGGAACACTTCCGAACCACTTTTAGAGACAACTCGTCCCTAAGCGATGTTAATTTTAAGACCGCTGTATACCCGACCGTTGAAGACTTCACTGCTCAGGCAGTTGACTCCTGTGCCACAATCTTTAATTCCACAAACATATCCTTACGTATCTTTTCACGTTTTCACCCTAATCAGGACTATCAGAGGCAAAAAGAGTGCCGCCCAATCTTCCTATTGTCCAACCTGCGCAAACTTTTCGAGAAAATAGTCCGGCAATTAATTGAGAATACCTGCCTCGACCTAAACATCAGGCAGGACACCCAATTCGGCTACAAGCCCCAGTACTCCACTTTTCACGTTTTGCTCAAATTCCGTTCCGATTCCGCTAATGCTTTCAACAAAAAGGAGCACACAGTAAGGTGCCCTTGATGTTGAGAAGACGTTTGACTTAGTTTGGACAAGCGGGCTAATTCTCAAAAATATAAATCTCGAGTTCCCGCCTTATCTCACCTGGGTTATTCATAGCTTGCTTTTATCCCGGAATTTCTACATAGAACTCGAGAATGCCAAGTCTCAGGCAACATCAGTCAGTGCTGGTGTCCCCAAAGGTTCGGTCCTCGGGCCAACATTCTTAAATCTCTATACCTTCGACAGCCTCCCAACTTTTCAAACTCCACCACTCTGCTCTATGCAGATGACTCCCTTACATATTTTCGCTGCTACCAAAGTGGAGCGAAATGTTCTTAATCTGGATGGTGTTACAGAAAGTGGGGCATCAAAATTAATCTGAGCAAATCCGAAATGATTTGCATTCGAAACCCCTCCACCAGGGGACGGAAAGCGTCAGCCTCTAAGAACACTAAATATCTTTGTGTCTCGTTCAATAATCTGTTGAAATTCAACAAGCACACAACTGATCATGAAGAAAGCTAACTACGCTTATTCCCTACTGAGCCCTATCATCAGAAGCTTATCCGCCCAACTATCAGCTATTGCTTCCCCCTCTGGTACACAATTTCGCCGTCCTATATGAAGAAAATTACCATCCTTGAAAGAAAGATCCTCCGGGCCCGAACAGGAATGTACAAGAGACCCGACGGACGATACTTTCCCAACACCTTATTGCACAATAGTGCAAACATCACTCTTATCAAAGACTACCTCCGAACTCTCGCGGTCAAACAACTTGAGAAAATCTCTCAACATCCAAACCACATGGTTAGTCAGCTTTCAAGGAACTTGCACTATTTCCCACCTCTTCACCTTATTAACTTGGAAACCATTTATTACCTGGGCGAAAGATTTACTTGCGAAAGGCGCCTCCGACCCATTTCATGTGAGAGTATTAGTATGAACTGAAGGACAGGTCCGCTACAGCGTGTCGTGAAGCGTCGCGTAACAGCCATCTAGCACAGGAGGAACTTGAAGCGAGGAAGAAGAGAAGAGAAAGAAATTAAGTTATTAGCTCTTAACCTATTCTCAAACCTATTTTTAAAGATAATATGTTCCCTTAGTCAGTGACAATCGTAAATTAAAAAAAAAAATTGTTTAATTTCGGTATGACCTGAATAGGTTATGAGCTAATAACTGTTTAACGGCTACAGTGAGAACATAGAATGTAATAGGTCAAATTAAAGAGGAGAGTCCAAAACATACAGTTATAAAAAAAAAGTTATGTTAATGACGTTTTTACAAAAAATATAGAGGTCAAAATAAAAATAAAGGTAAGAGCAGTTGTTGGAAAGGCCATGAAGTTCTGCATACAATTAGCTCTTAACTGTGACCTTACGCCCTGTACTTTTCAAGATACAAGGTAAGGTGTTTTGTAAAAAACTAGCTTTTTTTTAATCAACCTGTACAACCTGTACTAGAGATACTATTAAGATATTTAAGAATTTGATATGTATATATATAAATAGATACATAGACGCAAGAACAATAGTTAAGGTCAATAAGCGTGCTGAGGTTATCGTAAGGTTCCTTAATGTTATGAGGAAATCTGTGTTATTAAACGCCAGAGAATAATAGATAGGAAGGGAAGGCAAGCGGCTTGCAGGAACGACCAAACCTCGTCGGAAAGTCGAATGTAAAAAAAAACAAAAACGGTTGATTTTGCTAGCATTTTGATTAGTTTTATTGAAGTTTCAATTATTATATACAGGGTGTTTCCCCTTAGGAGGTCCATAGAGCGGGAGGTGATAGTACTCACCTAGACGAACCAAAAATTGTATGGCAGGGGGGGAGGGGCAATATCAACCGTTTAGGAGTTACAGGGTGATTCATAACAAAAGCTAGGTTTTCACAAAACACCCTGTATTTTAAAAACTACAGGGCGTATGGTTACAGTTAAGAGCTCACTGTATGCAGAGCTTCATGGCCTTTCCAACGACAGCTCAACCAGCCCGTACCCCTCTCCCCTCAGAAGTTATGAAGGTCTAAAATAAAAATTTCGGATTTTCTTTCCTTTTTTTTTACTTTGACCTCTATTATTTTTGCAAAAAGGTCGTTAACATAACTTTTTTTTATAAAAACTGTAAGCTGCAGACTCTCCTCTTTAAGTTGACCTATTACAACCTATGTGTTAACTGTAGCCGTTAAACAGTTATTAACTCATAACCTATTCAGGTCACACCGAAAAAAGAACATATTTTTTAAAATGACGTGCTAAGAGAACAAATTATCGTTGAGAATAGGTTTGAAAATAGGTTTGAGAATAGGTTTAGAGGAGGTAATATCTCTTAAAGGGCTTCAGATAGCACATTGGGTGTAATAGGTCAACTTAAAGAGGAGAGTCTGCAGTTTACAGATTTTATAAAATAAAGTTATGTTAACGAACTTTTTGCACAAATAATAGAGGTCAAAGTAAAAAAAAAAGGAAAGAAAATCCGAAATTTTTAGTTTAGACCTTTATAACTGCTGAGAAGAGAGGGGTACGAGGCTGGTTGAGCTGTCGTTGGAAAGGCCTTTAAGTTCTGCATACTGTGAGCCCTTAACTGTGACCATACGCCCTGTAGTTTTTAAAATACAAGGTGTTTTGTGAAAACCTAGGTTTTTTTATGAATCACCCTGTAACTCATAAACGGTTGATATTCCCCCCCCCCCTGTCATACAATTTTTGGTTCGTCTAGGTGAGTACTATCACCTCCCGCTCTATGGACATCCTAAGGGGAAACACCCTGTATATAGCTAATCGATTCTCGCAAAGGTTTTTGAATCTATCATTCACTTCAAATTAATTAAGTATCTAGGAACTCATCAACGATCGCCAATATGGCTTCCAGACTGGACGCTCTTCGGGAGACTTGCTGACTTTACTTACGGAACGTTGGAACCGTAGTCTTCACAATTTTGGTGAATCCAAAATCGTTCTTTTGGATATTTCAAAGGCCTTTGATAGAGTCTTGCATCCTGCCCTTTTAGCCAAACTTAAAGCACTTGGTATCGCTCCTCCTCTTCTATTATGGATTAAAAGTTTTCTATCTTGTCGCCAAATGCGTGTTGTATTAGATGGCGTTACATCTGAACCTCACCCTATAAATACCGGTGTGCCTCAAGGTTCTGTCATCTCTCCGTCTCTCTTCCTAATGTTCATTAATGATCTGCTTTCCCTTACTTTCAATCCCATCCATAGCTTTGCCGTTGACAGTACCCTTGATTTCGTTTACTCCTTTGATACTCTTGCGGACTCCAGAGGGAATGCCGCATGTGTCAAACGAGATTGCATGACTAGATCATTGAATAACGATCTTGATACTATCCTCGCTTGGGGCAAAGCGAATCTCATTGCATTCAATGCTTCTAAGACCCAAAGCTGTTTCATTTCTTTAAAGCAAGAACACCATTTAACCACTCCCATTTCATTTGATGGATCCTTAATTTCAGATTCACCGTACTAAGCATTCTTGACATTAACATTTCCAGTAAATTAAGCTGGACAGACCACATCTTCTCTCTTGCAGCATCGAAATGTCTTGGATTTCTGTTCTGAAAAGGTGTAAGAAATATTTCAGCCCATCAAATCTACGCTCCTCTACAAGTCCTATATCAGACCTAGAATGGAATACAACTCTCACATCTGGGCGGGGCTGGCCGTACAGCCTTAGCTTCATTGGATATTGTCCAAAAGAGAGCCTTTAAGCTCATTGGGGATTTGGCAATAACTTGTTACATCGACTCACTCGAGCACCGCCACAATGTTGGATGTATTTCGCTCCTTTATCGCTACACGCATGGCCAATGTTCCGATGAAATATCTAGTCTGATCCCTTGTATATTAATTCCTGCACGCAATACTCGCGCTGAAAGCTGCGCACATCCTCTCACCATTCAAAATACTTTCGGCCGTACAGTAAATTCCGTGATGCTTTTTTATCCCGAACTGTGCGAATGTGTAACAGTCTACCGTCTTGTTTTTCCTCGGGCTTACAATCTGCGAAGGTTCAAGAATGACATAGATCGAAACCTCCGCCACTTTCCTCATGTCCCCTAATCCTTTTCCTGCCATGCTGTGCTTTGCATCATAGTGTATCTCCTGAGCTTGGCTTAATAATATAAATAAAAAAGAAAAGATTATGAGAATTCTTTTAAGTTCCTTAAAATGATGTTGTTAATCATTAGCGGTTAAGAAAACCTGACTTGAATTCACAAATTTTTTTTCTCTTCGAATCATTACGGTTACGACAATCTGCGTTAAGTTCTCTAAAAATTTTGAATCGGTAGTGATTAAGTCTAAGAGTCGAAGAATCCTTAGTATAATAAATCCGAATGAATTAATTGCTTTCCCAAGTGTGAAACTCTAAGAATATGAAAACCAAATAAATTTAATTTGTGGTGGATGCTGAGTATTAGTCAATTGCGCCGTATATGGTACGATTACAAGCCTGGGTGTATCTGCTAGAAGGTTGTCCGGCAGGTTAGGGTTAATGAAGTTATGTCGAAAACCCTTTTTTCTTTTTTCCTCTTCGCTGCCGACCGCTGATGGCGTCGATTTCTCTTCCTCCCTCTCGCACCCAATCGACGAGCCGGTTTAGATGGAGGTAAACCTAGGGAAAAAGAGCGGAGTTAGGAAATCATTGAATTAGTGTCGATGTTTTACTAACTCCATTGATACTTACATCATGCCCCCACTGTATACCATCTGAAGGAATACTAAGCATGGTTCGGCATGTGAGCTGGCGCCCGTTAGCTGAGCTTCATTTACTGGTACTAACGCTTGTACGACTGCTTGGACAGAATTAAACCTCGGTTTAGATTTATTAATTTATTGAGTTTGCGAATAGTTCGCCTGAACTGATGGATTTGCGTACCTCATTTCCTTTTCTTTTGGTTCTTGTTCTTTCCGTCTCTCAACCTTTGCCTATAATTAAATCCATTTCCCTAAACTTAGCATGTTGTTCTAGTTATTAAGAAGTCAGCAAGAAACGACCACATGACGACTATTGGATATTTTATCAACATGTGCAAACAATGCCACTCGATCGTTCTGTCGAAAGGGGTGGACCATCAGTTCCTGTGAACTAGGCATATTTGCTCAAACTGCTCTAAGATTTCGAGAAGTAATTACGCACATACAACCATTCAATCCAAACCGTTCGAACTATATAATGAAAGAAGTGGCCACAATGCAGTGTATTGTATACGACAATTCAGTCTTTCAAAGAAGGTTTATGGACCTGTAATAATCAAAAATCACTAGCGGATGTACCATTAAGGATACATCAACCACCATTTAAGCTCCAATATCCGATCTCAATTAGAATGTCTTTATTTCCAAAAAGAATTTTACCGACCTTTTATCATCAGAACTAGTGATCAACCAGTCTCACACTAAAACATTACAGGACCTTAAGCCTGAGGAAAGGAATAAAATGAATACAAGACGAAGCCATGATGTCCGCGAAGACTTATGATCAGGAGATTTCCCAATTCAACATAGGATAAATCAGCTTGGTTATTGCGATCTGTGTCTTACTATGGCGAATTCGTTTTGAAAGAAGAAAGCAGAGAACGTCGCAGTCTTTGGTCCCAGTCCAAATAAGACCACCATCAGAGTTCCGCATATGCGATGATTTGGAGATATAGTTGAAGCATATGTTCAACAAATGGGTGGATGTTGAATTGCTAATATGGGACATCAATTAATTAGTTTTATATACTTTTCCTAACCAATTAAAATTATCAAATCAATAGAAAAGATTGTACCATAATTCATAAATTTTCTTACTCAAAGAACATGCGTAAGCAAAACTTTCATTTTATATAAAATACTCCTTTTTCATAGCATCGTCTGCTAATGAAATTAGAAGCGCGCACAATAAATATAAAAATAAACGTGAAAAGGTCGGGAGATTTATTACCTTTAGTAAACTAAGAATATTGTATATTTCTTACTTATAAAAGACAAATTTTTATGAAAATTAACTGTTGCATATGTGTTGCACGAAGCCAACAACAAAAGCAGCTATACTTGCTGCAGAAGTACTGAATCTAAACAGGAGCAAGAAAAAAAGATAGAATTGGTAATTTCGTATGGTCACCTCTCTGTACAAGTTTGATTTTTGAAGTCGTTTTTCGCATACATTTATAGAACGGTTCGTCGGACAGTAAAAATGATTATGACCAGTTTCATAGGATTTCATATTCTGAAGAACTTTTCAGTAAAATAAAATCGATCTTTTTCACAGTATACGTAAAAAACCTTATATTTTTATATGGCAACACCAAGAAGGCTGGCCAATTTAACCCATTTTTAAAATTGTATTTACTATTTCTATGAAAACACTGTGTGCAAAATTTCAACTCTCTACGTTGACGCGTTCTCAGGCAGTGTCCAAATATATAGTGAAAAACGAAATTGTTGTATGGCAACCCCACGCAGTTACTCGAAATCGAAATTTTTATATGGCAACAGCAAGAAGAGGTTGCCCAATTTAATATATTATTTTTCTTGTTTTTAGAAAACACTGTGTGCAAAATTTCAGCTCTCTAAGTACACGCGTTCTCGAGTTATCGTGAGGAGAGTTAGACATGCAAAAATTAAAATAACTTTTAATATTATGCGTGGGTGTACAATCATTATTTCTATGCGTTACAAGCGGAATGACAAACTTAGTACATATACCCTCTGATTTTATCATCAAGGGTATAAAAAGTTTGTGAAGAATAACAAATTGAAAGTATTAAAAATCAACAAATCCAAGCCAAGAAAACTAAACTGATAGGCAGAATCCAGGCAGCCGTACAAGTGTACGGAATTTACGATTTTTGGTGCGTGACATTAAAAAGATACACAAAAGAACGCCTCATACATTTTCATAGAAGAAATATAAATGAAGCGAACAGTACAAATAGTTCGCTTCAATCGACAGAACAATTTGTTCTCTCCAGTAAATGGGAGTTCTAGAACTAAGTACACAAAAGAACACAGCTATCGAGAGTTACGGAACTTTAATTTCGGAATTTTAAGTAATTTCATTTTGTGACTTTAGTTAATATTACAAAATTAATAAACAAATGGGAAAATTAATAACAAAATAATGTGGAACTTACCAAAAATAAATGTTGTTCAACTCTTCTAACACTTTCTTTATCGCTTACAAGTCGATATATTATAACAAATGGTTGTGCTTCTCCAATGTTAAATAGAAAACAATTAACGTAAAAATTTGTTTCATCACCTAAAATATGGCATATATAATGTATATATATATATGTATATCAAACGTTTTTATACTTCATTAAATCTTACCTTCTTTTATGTTAATAGGAAACTTCGAGTCATGGACGCAATTCATAGATCTTTGAGAATCCGGTCTAACGATTATAACCTTCTCAATTAAAACAGTTCTTACAGTTCTGATTGCAAAGTAAAGGAAATAAGAATCACGGCACAGTTTATACGAGACCTTAAATGTTGCATCATGACTGTAAAAATATTTTATAAATACGTATATACAAGCATAATTTCAATAACTCCTAAATACCTTTCACATTCTCCTCCTATTGGGAAGCTCTGCTCTTTTCCATGCCACTTCAAATGATTATCATAATCAGGTAGAGTTGGAAAACTCTCCTGACATATGAAACAACTTGTGAATGTTAACTCAAAATTATTCTTTACATTTTGAATATTCCCTTTATCAAAAGTTAAATTTTGTTCTGGAGATTTGAGATCTACAGCATAGTTTTTTTCTGTAAAGTTTTAAAATATCGCAGATTATAAAATGTAAATAAAATGAAATAAATTTTACAAAGCAAATTTAAAAAGAGAACAATTAGCGAATACTCTTATCTGAGATTTCAAAGAACCGAAGTAAAAAAAAATATTTTTACTTCTTTTTTCGATATATATAAAACACAGTTGTTATTAAAAGAAATTTAAGTGTACATAATTCGTATAAAATTCATACCAGCTAGGGTTGTTCGTGGTTTAGTACTTGATTGAATTATTAATTAATTATAAGTTAAGACTAGTTTGTGAACACATAATTCAAAAGATAAGTTCAATTCATATAAAATGTTTGTCCGTTCGAGTCTGGTCTCCACGTTACAGTTCGTTAAATAAGTCCTCAACGCTAGGAATAGTGCGTCTGTATCATCCTTCCTACAGGTAAGGAGTTCAGCAGGAGTCCTCAGTATGCCATGTCCGTGTAATTGCCTTTGTAGTTCCTCGCATTGTGTAAAAACATATTCTGTGGTAAAAGGTGAGGAGCATGAGAAGCGTGGCGTGGCTGTGCCAGGAACAGATATTTTTTAACATCTAGGAAGTGCCGAAATCTCGTCATCTCAATTATTTGTTTTTTCTTGACATGTCCGGCATGTCAGGCTTGGTCACTACCTTGTGATGGCTGACTAGAAAGGTGTTTGCTTGATGCTATGCAGAAAGCTTTGTGGCCTCCATATTTTTACTGGTTTCTCTCCTGACGGCTTTATATGCTGGTGGTGGTGGTGATCAGATTTCCACTTTCCGTTAATATTTTCTTTGCAAGCTGATCATTTCATTTTCGTGTATCCCCACGTGAGCAGGTCGCCAGAATATTTCTCAAGTTGACTGACAGCTTTGATGGCCAACAGGCTGTCCGAGCAGATGACAGCTGAACCTGTTTATTTGTGCATCTGGCAGCCTCCCAGACAGCCGGGAGCTCTGCCGTGAAAATATCAGTCCATGCTGGCAGTTTTTTGCCTAAGTTAATACCATTTGAAGAGTGGAAATGGATCCTGGCAATTCTTACTGCGTCTTCTGTTTTAGATGCGTGTGTAGATTGTTCTATCAGTGTTTAGGCGTATTTTTGTCCCTGTGTGCAGTTGTATTTTGTTTTCGTTGTTTGCAGATGTTCTCCTTTGTGATGATGTATTTCATCGGTGTGGTTTGTTTCATATTCAGAAGAGCTTGTCAGTTCAATAGAAAAGTCTAGCACGCCCCTTCGTAGGGTTGCCATACAAAAATTTCGTTTTTCGCTACATATTTGGGCACTGTCTCAGAACGCGTTAACGTAGAGAGCTGAAATAACATACATGGTGTTTTTATACCAATAGTAAATAAAATTTAGAAAATGGACTAAATCGGGCAACTCTTTCATGGTCTTGTCATATAAAAACTTAGGATTTACATATACTGTGAAAACGATCAGTCCTAGACAGTTTTAATGTACTGAAAAGCTCTGAAACCCTATGAAATTGGTTATAACCATTTTTACTCTCCGACGAATCGTTCTAGAAATATATGTGGAAAACGACTTCGAAAATCATACTTGTACAGAGAGGTAACCATATAAAATTACTTACGGGCATTCATCTAGGATATCATAAGAACTGGTCTTAGACCAATTCTCGCTTTCTTACTTGTCAAAATTGCATTTACTATTTGTATGAAAACGCGGTGTACACAATTTCAGCATTCTCCAAATGATTCCTCTCGTCTTGTGTGGAATGTAGGAGGGGGGGGGGGGGGGTGTTACCTTGTCGAGTTACAGGTGATTAGTCAAATATGCGCCTTTTTCATTAAACAACACCCGATTTCTTCAAAAGTACACCTTGTACAGTCTATTTTATGACGGCATTGTATGCAGAACTTTATGGCCTTTCCAACGACTGCTCAACGACCCCCGTACTCCTCCCCACTCGAGTTATGACGCTTCAAATTCAAAATTTCGTTTTTTGTATTTAAATACCCCCACTAACATACAAATTTTATACAAAATTTCGAAAGCCCAACGTCTTCTCTTTAATTTAACCTGTTACGCTTGTGCTCTATCTGTGACGGTTAAGGAGTGTTACATCTTTACCTATTCAGGTCACAAATAATTTGTTTCCTTAGTAACTGATAGCACGTAATTTAAAAAAAATATCGTCTCATTTCGGTATGACCTGTAAAACTCTGCAGTTGAGAGGGGTAGTGGGTAGTTCAGAGTCGTTGGAAAGGCCATGAAGCTCTGCATTCAATGCCGTCTTAAAATAGACCGAACATGGTATACTTTTGAAGATATAGGGTGTATAATGAAAAAAAAAAGCATATTTTACTAATCAACTTGTAAATCGAGAGGGTGCCACTTCGCCCCGCCCGCCAGCTAATCATTTTTTTTCCTTGTCTGGACGAGAGGAATCATTTGGGAAAATATAGTCATATTAGTCTGGAACAACCTGTATAGTGAAAAACTAAAACTGGAGGGATCCCATCAGGACCCGTCGTGAAGTCATTTGGAAGCCCATTAATATGATCGAGTATATCCTCTCTCGCAATTGTAGGGGTAGTGAATGAAACGTTATGAGAATCGTTCATATGACTGAAGTTGTCATTTCGAGGAAGGAAATTGGACGAAGAAAATGCATTGTCAAAATAAGAAGCAAACATATTGCAAATTTCGGATGAATCATCACTAGCAGAATCTTTGTACCTCATGGTATTGGGGTAGTTGTCCGTTTTTTTCTTCATATTAATGAACTTAAAAAAGATACGTGGGTCACGAAATAATTTCGCACGCATGCTTTGAATATATTCATCATAAAGTGTAGAGGAAAGTTCTTTGAACTCATTATAGGATGTGAGGAAATTATTGTGACTTATAATGGCTTTGTCACTCATATAACTTTTCCACAATTTATTCTTTTTATTTTTGAGATGTTTTAGTTCTTTATTGAACCATGGCGGAGATGTTTTAGAGGACCGCTGTCGCTCGCGGGGAACGTGAGAGGAAAATAAATCGAAAAGAATTATGTAAAATTTAGAGACGTCTTCGTCAACACTATTGCTAGACAGTAATGTGTTGAAATCAATAGAGGTAAGTCTACTGGAAAGTTCCGAAAAGTTAGCCTTTCTAAAATTGAAAAAATATTGTGTTTCGTCACAATTAGTAATGTTTTCGGTTTCAAAGCAATATGAAATTAGTAGAGGGGGGTGATATTTGTCAAGAGTAGACATTATAACGGGGCTAGATTCAACTAATATGTTACCCGCGTCAGTAGAGAAAACCAGGTCCAACTGCCTCCCCATGTCATTCTTTACATTACTGATTTGGCTGAGCCCAAGAGATGACATAGTGTCCAGGAATAGTGCTTCCTTTGTTGACAAGTTATTAAGAGGAAGATAGTCATCGTCATCTTCATTTAGTACCCATTGTATATTAGGTAAGTTGAAATCACCAATAAGTAGTAGTTCGTCAAGAGGTTGCATCTTGCCGTGAATAAAATTAGATGTTGAAGTGAGTAGGTCGTAAATATTCTGACCTTTGTCATCGACAATGTTTATGGAGTCTGGAGGAATATAGCAACATAGTATGTATAAGTCGTGTTTTAAAAGAGATACCTTAAGAACTATAAGTTCAGTGTCAAGAGTGTTGGAAAAACTTGGAACCTCAATTTGGCTGCAGTTAAAAATGTTTTTGCATGCGAGGAGTACGCCACCGCCACGAGCCTCAGAATCCGTATGTCTATCTTTCCTAAAAATCTGGTAAGAATTGTCTAAAATTTCGGCATCACGAAAGCCGTGATGCAGCCAAGTTTCAGTGAAAGCAACGATATCAAAACAAGTTGCAACAGAGGATTTGAAGATATGTGCAGTTTTTGTCCGAATTCCCCTTACATTTTGATAGTAAAGGGAAAGCGACTTCAGTTTTTTGGAATAACATTGCTTATATTAACTGTATTTGTAGGTTGGCGCACGGAAGGTACAAATAATTTAGTGAAAGCTCCGGAGGGCCAGAATAAGGGATCTAATAACTTTTCCTGCATATCTGCTGAAACAGTTAAGACAAAGGATGCAACCGGTTTCGAGGATTTACTAATTTTACGACAAGAAATACTCTCTGTTGCAATGTTTTTGGATTTAAGATACGTCAATATGTCATCACACAACGTTTCAGGAGAGAACCGAGTAACAAAAACACTCGAAGGTTTTGGTACTGTCCTCAAGGAGGTGCCATTACCATTCCCTAATGTGGACACGGAATTAATATTATGTGTTACTGTGGATTCAGAAGCAGGAGCTGGAGTGGTATTATCCACGCATTGGCTCAAAGCGCTGCATACGGCCCCACCAGCCAAAGGAGAACCCTGTGTACCAGGAGTTGGCGGATTCTGTGGGTTAAATCCCACAGTCGGCAGAACCTCCTGTTTTTTGGAAGTTTTTTTCTTCTTTGTAATTGGATTGCTCTTGTGGTTTCTATTAGAGCGGTTGTTTATGAAACCGTGGTCCTATTTTGGTTGTTGAGGAACGTCAACGACAGTTGAACTGGAGCAGTCAACCATTTTTTGCTCAATAGACTGAACATTAAGGTTAACTTTGTCTGATAGGCCAACCACCATGTTCTTAAGGTTGTCCAGGTCACCTCTGTACAAAGCGAGCGTATCAAAAAAAGTATGGGCCGGGGCTCTTCCACAAGAGTCGCAGACCCACAGTAAATTGCGAGTCTTTTTTAACAATTTTAAGGCCGCACTCTCGAGTTTTACGCATACGGCGTGGAACGCCTTACCACAAACACCATCGCACGCTAAAAACTCGGAAGAGCCATCAAATTCGGCGCGGCAAAAACCACAGCAATCCATAATAAAAAGAATAAAATTAAATAACGACGCGATTGGAAAAAAACGTAGTAAGATAGTATAAACAAAGCACGTTATGTAAAAAAAAGAAAAAATTGGGGTTAGCTAGCACTAAAAACAAAAACATAAAATTACACCAGTATAATTAAATTACACCCAAAACAATAACCAAAAACCAAACTAACAACACTAAAGACACAAACAAAGCACTAAAATGTAATTAAAAACGTTCAAAAATACTTTAAAAACAAAATTCACGCTAAACACGACTGTCACCACACTTAACACTTGACAGATGACAGATTTGTGTACGCATGTATTATATAAACGAAATATTAAACGAAATAAATGTTCTTTATTGATATATAGAAAGAAAAATCTTCTTAAACTATATGAAAACAATTCAATTAATTCATTTAACACAACAATTTCACAAATAATCAGCACAGTCCACTTTGACAGCGCAGATGGCAATCAATTCATTATGTATTTGTAACACTGAGAAAATATCCAGTGCAAAGTAGGAGAAGTTCAGTGCAAACCACTGATATGTATACTATATATATAAATGGACTGACTGATCTTCGTTTCATGTGGCACCAGTTTTGATTTCAGAAAGTATGCTCTCACTGTCAATGCTGCCAACTGTCGTAAACTGGCGCTATATTTAAATTATTTGGGAGTTTACTTATATACATGTCAGTGGAACTTTCTGAGTTTACCATAAAAGTATTTGGGACTATTTGTATTGTTAAATTTTAATTATGAGCCGAAGGAAATGTTTATAACAAGGCTGTTTTGGTAGGAAAGTTTTGATTACCAAGTTCTGGAAATACCTCAGAACTTCCAACAATTTCTCGTTCTCAGTCGCTACAGTTCAGTGGGAAAGTATGCTCTCACGGAAAGAGACAGAAATATGAAAGTGATGTTATGGAACTACAGTGAGTGATTGACATCGGACGTAAAGTCCCGACAGCCAGCATGAGCTGACAGATCACTCGACGGACAGCGTTGACTGCAGGGCGGCACGCTAGTTCGCCTCAACTATTGGCGGAGAGTGTGGGGGGGGGGGGGGCTCCACAAAAGACCTGCCGCTGCCGTCAGCTATAATAAAAAAAAAAAACGTGCCTACCTAACACAAAAAGCCGGCACACATTCGGTCCTGAAGGGACCCTTACGTCACTTACCTGTACATCATCCTTGAAGGCGCAGATGTTTGGGCCTTACTGCACGCCCCAACCACCCATTTGGCACTGAGGGCAGCGAGTTCACAGTGTCCCTAGTTGACCTGAAAGAAGGAGAGTAGCGGACCTTTTCGACCTCTAAATCAAGTGGGCTCCAGGAGAGTGTGGGATGAAATAAGAAGAGTCCAGCAATTCATTTCAATACGTTATAATAATTGATCTATCATACAATGCTGGTGTAGGTATTTAGACGAAACAAAAACTTCGTTGTCGCTCATAACCTAATACTCTAAATAACTTGGGCTTGTCCGCCTGACATTTTACTAGGTTATCTTATCTCATCCTAAACCTGTATGGATACTTTACAAACGTTAATGAACCTAATCTATTACTTACATGTGTACAACTTACGCCAGAATTATAAGAGGTAAATTCCAGACAGTGTTACTTGTTACCTTTTTTTGTGACGGAAACGCTTCCTCCATGAAGGCCTTCTGGAGCAATCATAGTCCTGTAAAAAAACTTATGACAAAAATGCAAGGTAATCTATATAATATCTGAATGGAGTTCCCTGTACAATATGGCACAATACTGTCTTATCGTAACACAAATTTCGTGTATCATCTATTCAAAATCTATTAACTCTACCCTGTGCTCATACGCGGTTCATAGATATAATAAGGCTCTGATACCTTTTAATTGATCTGGGCTATGACGGTAGGTCACTGTTGAGATCTATTAAGATAATAGTAGATGACTTTAATTAATACCATATTGAAGCTGCACCAGTAAAAATCTGATTCGGATATTCAATGATGTATGAATATGGTAGCATTATGCGACTTCAATCCAAGCGGTATGTATATAAAGATTTCTTTTGATGATAAAACTAGGTTGTGTTACGCAACGTATGAATATGCACTAAACTTCTGTGATTTCGATCAATACAGTATAAATATATGAAAATTATCATGCTAAAACTAGGCTAGGTTATGCGACGTATATATGTATGAGGTAAATTCTGTGCCTTCAATCACATTAATATATATATAATGAAATATTCATGCTAAAATTAGGCTAGGTTATGCGACGTATATATATATATGTATGAGGTAAATTCTGTGCCTTCAATCACATTAATATATATATATATATATACGAAAATTATCATGCTAAAGCTTAATTATGTTATGCGACAACGTGTAGATAATATGTATAGGAATGAATACAAAAAAAAACTTCGGAATTTCGTGGCCTGCATCACACCATGGTTCTTTGATTCAAAGTTATATGTCGCTGTAGATACTGGTTGTGGAAACTGTTCTGTCCTAGGACTAATTCTCCTTGGGCTCCTTGTACGTAGCTACTAGCGCTTTCCACAATGTTATCTTTGTGGTCGCTTGAGATATTGGTCTTCGTTGAGTTCGGGCGTATCTTCACATGTAATGTCAACCACGTATGTATATATGTAGGCGCCGCAGTGAATAAAACTATGCCACCAGCTTCTTTTCAGCCTTGCTTCTTCACGGGATACTTTACTAAAATTCTATATTTGGATTACAATACCTTGCTCAAGTGGTATGGATTCCTTCTCGTTTTCCTGCACCATCTCGGGAGCTGCCTTATGGTCACTCGAAGTTATTCCGAAGTTATTTCCCCAATCCTTGTGTAATGGCTTTTGCTACGTATTTGATGTTGTTCAGATATTTCTCTCCTGAATGATTTATGTATTTTTGTTGTTTTATCTTTACGTTCCCTTTTTAAAAAAAAGTCTATCCTCTTTTGTTTTCCGACTTATTTCGATCGCTTTTTACTTTCACCCCGAGTAAAACTCTTCTTCTTCTTTTTTGTCAGATCGACGTGTCACACCGAGACCGAGGAAGCGCATTTCTCCCGGTCGGGGTGCGTTTTAGTTTTCTGCTCTCGCGGCAGGCTTACACGCTTGCTTCAGTACGTGTAGCATATTGCTATATGCAATACACTACGACCATAACAGTGATGCTATTTCCTTTCATGCATGTTTAGTTCAACGAGTAGTCCATTTATATACATGTCAGTGGTGTAAACCTAGTGTTGCACTCCTGCTATAAAAGTTGTCCAATCGAACATTTTCAGTGCTGCACTGCTAGAAAAGTGCAATCAGACAAACGGACGGACGGACATGGAAAAGTTAGAATAACTTTTAATATTATGGTGTTCAATCCATTGTGCTCTACCAGCATTGTTTCTATGCGTTACAAACGGAATGTGTTATGGTCGCATGTGATCTGGTGATCCCTGTGACATCTGTCGGTGTTCAGGAAATGTGCACCATCTGTCAAATCTGGGAAATATGCCGGAAACAGAGTGGAGTTGCTGGAAGAGAAGCATTACGTATTCTACTATCAAGAGGACCAGTTGGAAGCGGTCCAATTTTTTCAGTGAAATGTTTTTTTTATTGTTTAAAAAAACTGCGAAAAATTTCCTTGATACGCGAGAGTGTACTTGTGAGAGCCAAGTGATTTGCGAATCTGGATTTCAACGTCGGTACTTCGTATTAAGAGTAAATATTCAGTAGAATTGGTATGATGCATTATCTGAGTGTAAAAAGAAGTATAATTCGTAACAGATAAAGTAGCACATGTAAGACTACTCCCCCTTAAGATACGAAAATTACAAAAAACTACTGCCCGCCATACTTATGATTTATGATGACGGTGGTTCGCTATTGCGGACAGAACCTCTTGAACGCCCACAGCGGTCATACGGGGAGAAGAGGTGAAAGCTTAATATTTTCATGATTAAGTACTTTTGGTATGACGTGAGTGGGAGTGCAATGGCGAGTTATTAACAAATCGGTATATGTTTCATTTATTTTAAGCTAGTTTTGATTACACACTGGTAAATTGACAAAACAAGAGTAAATAAAGGAATCTATAAAAACTGTAGATTGGGTTAAGTAGTTTGCAGTACATTCAGGTATTGTGTGATTCGCTATGTCTCAGTTCATCCAGAAATTTTGCTAATTGAGCATTGATTATGTATATTAAATTTCGCAATCAATGATATTGTTACGTGCAATAGAAAAAGGACAAGCGACATCTACATACTTCACGTGGAATGACGAATTAAGCACCGACATAATCGTATCACAGAATGAACAAGCGAGATCTTTAGATTCGGAATATACATAATTAAATAAAGGAAGAACTTATGAATAATATTTGAAATATTGTGTTTTAAATAACGAACTAAGGCCACGCTCGTAACAATATATAGATTATAGGTCCCAATTAGGGTTGAATTTACGTACGCGCATATATGGTAAAGGAATATAGTTGTCAATAACTAATTTTTTTTAAAAGCTGTAAAGTGCCAGGGAATTTCTCTTTCCTCTCTCTTCTTTCGCCTTCCTTTCTTTCGGTATACACTCGCCCAACAAACATTTTATGGTTTAAAGACGGTCCAAAACCTATACGTAATTTAACCTGACCTGTATACAGCAAAATGACAATAACTAGCTTGAAAACCACTTTTAGACTTCTCTCTTGCTGCGTTCCTTTTCTCGTTCTGAATGGATCTGTATGAATCGACAGAAATATGTCATAATTTAATTCTGTGCTCATAGAAAAGGAACGAAACAGAACCATTTCAAGTGTTTCACATTTTTTCCACTTAATAAAAGCAAGTATAAATTCGTAACAAATTCCAACAAAGGCAACTTAAACTAAACCAATACTACTTCGTCCAAATTGTAAACAACACATTCATGAATACAAATTAAAATCGTTCTGCTTGAATCCGGGAAAAACTCAGGTGCATTCAGAACGATTCGGAGTCCGAAAAAAGCGATGACAGATTGAAACTAAATCGTTCGGCCCGAGAAAAAGAACGACATGGATTGAAAAAAATTCATTCTGAACGAGAAAAGGAACACAGCATCTGTTAATCCGATTTCCAACCTGCTTTGTTTTTGTAGTCAGTAGGACGATATTAAGTTGGTTAAATTGATGGAATTTTGAGTGTAAAGGGACATTGGTTAAATTGTTCTTATGGTCGTAGCGTACTGCTTATAGTAATATGCTACACGGAGAATCACTGCAGCACGTATGCCGTCGGCTGCCGTCCGCACGCACCCTTGCTCGAAAAAGCTCGTACCTGTCAGCGGAGAAGAAGAAGACAATCGATCTGTCTTGTCAAACCCTGAAATCGAAATCAACAATTTTCAACAGCATCGGCGGGAAATCTAACCCTTACCAGGAGCAAATAAATCCATTACCGCCACCATCACTATCAGCTAGAACAGATCAAATCTGTTAGAGAATCCTCAATTGCACATGCAGCTGGAATTGCAGCAGCGATTGCAACAGTCGCAGCCCCTGATTCTAATTTACCAGCAGCAAGTCAGGGCGGAACAGGTACACCACAATCACCACCACAACGAATATCATTGCGGCCACTGCCTGCACACCACTCACCTTCAGAAACGGTAATGCCTTAATCAATTTACCACTTAAAATGGAAGCGGTGAGAGTAAGGATAATATATCTGCTAGCAACCCAAGTGGCAGCGGGACCAGTAAATGGGGTGCATCTACTCGCCCACGTTGTGGTAGCTCATATGGCCGTCCTCATGGTCCAAATTGGCATAAACGTTTATCACAAGAGAATCTACAGCATATTGAACGGATTTAACTGCCGGTTACTTAGCATTACATGGGGCAAGTAGCATTGTCGGCTAAGTTCTGAAATGCGATGTTGTGATTACCGAGGATTAAGAGAAAAACATGTCAATACATTGACTCTTGAGTATAGGAAAATCTAAAAGATACGCAACATGGTGCAGTACACAAATTAAACTCTTCCAGGCAACTGTTTTGCAGATTGTGTTTGGTACGTACATAAATAATGTAGATTATAACATAAATATATAATTATAAAAAAAAGGATAAGAGTTGAAATTAGTTTCACTATCAATGAAATAAGTAAATAGATGAAGAACGCATTGAATAAATTAAACAGTGAGAAATGATTGTAGGCATAGTTGCTTTAAATTTTATGAAAAATAAAATTTTATTAATTAATTTTTAAGATAGTTATTTGAAAATTAGCCTTAGGTTACAAATAATTTTTGGTATTCAGGTGAAAAAGGTTAATTTTTAAAATTGTAACTGTGACATGTATGCAGGATATATTAATTTGCAGAAATTTACTAATCATTTTTGCATTGGTACCAACAAGGTACAAAAGTACACAGCTGATTTTACACCATAAAGTTTTCGAACATGATTGATAATGTCTGCATAGTGTGGTGACATAAGATTTGTGCAGAAAAACTAGGACTGCGTGTAAAGAAGAGAGCAGGTATAAGCTTGAATACTAACATTTTTCGAACACAAGTAGGTTAACATAAAAACAAACAACTTTAATTTATTTAGAAAAGTTACATGAAAAGGAAAGCAACATTTCAGTTTCCTATAAGCTCGTTTTAAGCTATAGTCAATGTAGACATTTCCCGCTCTTTACATAATTTAAGAAAATCGTCGTCACCACATAAAAATCAGTACAATGAAAATAGAAGGAAATCAAAGAAAAAATTTATATATCCTATTGCGAACAAAGCAGTTGCAATCAATACTGGTAGTCATTAAGGTAGTTTTAGTTTCAGAAATCTAGATTTTATTTTATCACCCGAAGTGTATTTAGCAGAAAAATTACAAAAATTATCAAACTTTTCAAAGACGTAGAAATTAAAGGAATGATTATAACGTAAATATGGATCACTGAATACTTTTCATTTCTCCTTTCACTTTCCTGGAGCCCTCTCCCATGAAGGTCGTCTGGGTCCGCTAGTCTCTCTCTTTACAGGTCTACCAGGGACTCTGAAAATAACTGCCCTCAGAGTCAGATGGGTGGTTGGGGCGTGCAATGAAGGCATACCATCTGCGCCTTCGATGTGGATGTAGGTAAGTGACGTAAGGGTCCCTTCAGGACCGATTGCGTGCCGGCGTTTTAGTTTGTAGGCACGAATTTTTTTTTGTATATGGCAGGCGGCAGCGGCAGGCTTTTCGTGGAACCTCCCCACACTCTCCGCCAATAGCCGAGGCGAGCTAGCGTGCCGCCCTGCAGTCAACGCTGACAGTCTGGACTTCACGTCCAAGCGAATCACTTAATATAGTACCATAACAAAATGGCGCCCAACGTGGGGCCACCTCCGTTAGACTTCGGTGGTCTAATTATGACATTTACTGGAGACTGGGACTTAGAGTGAGATGGTCATTTGGCACTTTGCTAATTGACTGACCTCAAGTCTCATATCTAGTGGAAGTTGTATGTATGGTTTTGTTGAGAATTTCAGTAAAGTAAAGTAAAGTTTTTTGAAAGTTTTGAATTTTGAAAGTTGATTAAGTAAAGTAAAGTAACGCAACGTTTGAAAGTTTTGAAAGTTTTTGTGAAAATTTGTAAGTTCGACTTTAGGTTTGACTTTGGTCAAGCCTCAAGTTTGAACAGTTGTAAGTTTTTTTGAAGTTTTTGAATCGATCTTTCCCGCTGGCCTTCTGCTATGGAAATAGTAGGTGGCCTCACAAATTTTTTTGATTGTGTTCTCACGGAGACATGTCTCTGTTGGCCAACTGCCTGGACAGAGTCGTGAATCTATGAGACGACTTTTTGGCTTTCAGCTAACTAGTTGACCAGATTCATGACTTTGCCCAGTTGGAACGTTAGCTAGACATGACAATCAGGTGAAGAGGAAGGAAAGAGTTGTTGGAGGATGGAAGTGATGCTGGAGACCTTCAGTAATCAGGAGTTGGTATACTGCTAACTGCCTGGCTGAAGAATCTCTAGTATCATTTTCAGTCTCAAGCTTCTCCAACCCGACTCTTCCCAGATTTCCGTGAGAACTCAAGTTTTTCATGCACACATTCACGTCGCTTGCTTACATCATTACTTCTGACCTGATTAGAGAGAGTGACCCAGAGATTTTTATGTGGAGAGTTAGCTCCTGCAGGATTTAATCCGCGAAGGCCTTGAGCAGAGCCTAAATACCTTGCGAGCTGAACTGGCAACTAGCGTCAGGCAGCAAAAATCAGCTGCAATTCCACCAGTTGATTTTTCACGGCCACCTCCTTCCGTGGGTGAACCGAGACCACCGCCAGAGTTTCACGACGGTCGTAGGCAGTCGTTTAACAGACCGGCATCACCTCTTGGTCAGCCTAGTGGTCAGCCTAGACCAAACTTTAACCAGCCTCAACCAGCTCCATCTCATCGTATCCCGTCAGGCCTAGGACCACGACGTTCTGGTAGTCCTATCAGGAGATGGAATATTTCATATAGTGGCGATAGTTCTCGCATTACTGTCGACGAATTTGTGTTCAGAGTAGAAGCCCTCACGTACTCGGCTTTAGACGGAGATTTCGATCTTTTAGTTCGGCGACGACTCTGCTTTCTGGTCCAGCAATGCATTGGTACTGATCTCTCTTGAGGCAGAATTCCACGCCTTCGTGGGAGTATGTAAAGACAGCTCTGTTAGCTGAATGGGGAGTACCAAAAGATGACCTCAAAGTCAAAGTCCAACTGATGCTGAGGAAACAGAAAGCAGGGGAGTCATTTGCTATGTACCATCAACACCTGGTGCATCTGCGCGACCAACTGCAAAGTCCTTTGGCAGACGTCGAATTTCCAGAAATAGTCAAGTCTAACCTATTGCCGGAGATCCAAAATAAAATCTGTTTACATCCCACAGTACCATACACCAACTACGGAGTCTTGTAACTCAAATACAGGCTACACAGCAGCGAATCACGACAGCGTGCAGCTGGAACACCTATCGTAGCCCGAGAGTCAGCGAGGTGGATGAGTGTCGTCTGACAGATGTTGAACAGCATAGGTCAATCGAAAACAGTGAGGAAGCCACGACAGTATCTGCTCTTACAGCACCTACTAACGTTATCTGTGGGAACTGTGACCAGCCCGGTCATTTCTACCAAGACTGCCGGCAGGAAAGACAAGTCGTGTTCTGCTATGGATGCGGACGCAAAAAGGTCTTCAAGCCCGACTGCAGCCATTGTCGACAGAAAAAACTGAGACGGGTCGGGAATACCACCACCTTTTCTCGACAAGTGTCAACGTCACACGCACAAACTGCAATGAACACTCCAGTTCAAGCCTTGAACAAAGAGGAAGGTCCGCTCCATTAGCTAACTTTAACGATGATCCGCTGAATTGTCCACTGATATCATTCAGTGACTCTGATGATATCAGCAAACCACCTGATTGTACAAATATTTCACTGATAGAGACGGAGAACCTGATAGACTTCTCCGCAGATCTTCAAGCTGGAAATAGTAGCTTCTGGGGAGCCCATGACACTATTAGACACTTCTTTGGAAGAGTCTTTAATTTTCGATGTCCCGATAACACCGACAGCACCTGTAGCTGACAAAGTTACTAAGCGGGAGGTTTGACCTCCTGGCATTTCTGTACTGAAACGGCCATCAAGCTCTGTTATGACGAGTGGGCGTGAGCCTGTTTCACACCCGCTGATGCCGTATCATACGCGTCTGCAGAATTATAATGCAGTAAGAGACCGAATCTTCTCCTCAGTGGCGGAGATAGCTGATATCATGTATTCTGACCTGGATATTAGACCAAGAAAGAAAAGATCTACCGTTCGTTGGCGGGAATACTGTCGACAGATGGGACAGGAAAGAAAGGAACTGGCACACATTTCCGTGTCGATGCCAGACGACATTCGACCGTATGCCGAAGTAAGCCTACTCGGGCAAACTGAGATTGGATTACTTGATAGTAGTGCCACTGTCAGTATTCTAGCCCAGAGAGCTCTAGAGAAGCTTGCGGAAGCAGAGGTTGAATGGAAGAGGTATCGGATACAGGTACAAGTAGCGAATGGTGCCATTACGACTGTGCAGGGTCATGTGAACTTGGACATCACTTTCCGTGGTAAGACCCAAAACATGCGTTTTTACGTGGTTCCTGCGCTCACACAGTCACTATATCTAGGAATAGACTTCTGGCGTATATTTGGGTTGGCTCCAAAGATCCTAGGTATAGTTGCAGAAGTGACAAAAGTTTACTAGCTACTCCTGACACCGACTGCCATGCTCTTTCCGGTATAGATCGAAAGCGTTTAGAAACTACTAAACAGCTTTTCCCGTCCTTCGCCTCTTTAGGCTTAGGACAAACATCTCTTGTCAGTCACAGGATTGAAACGAATGACGCGACTCCGATAAAACAGAGGTTTTATCCGATTTCACCGGCAGTACAGAGTTTGATGGATGTGGAATTGCGACGAATGCTGTCATTGGGTGTGATAGAGGAGAGCCAGAGTCCTTGGAGCTCTCCAGTTGTACTACTGCGGAAGCCTGAAAAGGTTCGGCTTTGTTTTGACGCCAGGAAAGTCAACTCCGTTACGAAGAAGGACACCTATCCGCTACCGCAGATAGACGCGCTTCTGAGTCGACTTCCTCCGGCAAACTACATTACAAGCCTGGACCTGAAAGACGCATTCTGGCAGATCCCACTAGACGCTGACTCCAGAGAGAAGACCGCGTTTACAGTACCTGGTCATCCTCTCTATCAGTGCACCGTGAAGCCATGCGGCCTTTGCACTATGTGCCGCCTCATGGATAAGGTCATTCCTTTCGATCTTCGTGAAAATGTTCTCGTCTACTTGAACGATTTACTGATTCTGTCATCAGACTTTGACTCTCATCCCACATTGCTATCCCGAGTAGCGGATTGTTTGAGGAAAGCTGGTCTCACTATCAACGTTGAGAAGAGTAAATTTTGCATTAAGGATACTAAATACTTGGGTTTTATAGTCGGGAAAGGAGGAATCAGGACTGACCCAGATAAGATCCCAGCCATAGTTGACTATCCGTCACCTAAAACTGTTCGGCAAGCCCGACGCCTGCTAGGTATGGCGGGATGGTATAGACGGTACATCCCAAACTATGCTGATCTAACTGCCTCCATAACTGACACCTTGAAGAACCCTAGTCAGTTCAAGTGGACACCTGAAGCCCAGACGACTCTTGATTTGTTGAAACAAAAACTTACCTATGCCCCGTTGTTAGTGAGTCCAGACTTCACCAAGCCGTTCATCATACAGTGCGATGCGAGCCAACAAGGTATTGATGGAGTGCTGCTTCAACTAGATGACGATGGCCACGAGAAGCCAATAGCCTACGTCTCGAAAAAGTTGAACTCAGCACAACGAAATTACACCGTCACAGAGCAAGAATGTTTAGCTGCAATCTTAAGTGTACAGAAGTTCCGGCCTTTCATAGAACTTATGCCGTTTAAGATAGTGACTGATCATGCGAGCTTGAAATGGCTGATGCCTCAAATGACCTCAGCTGTAGACTTGCTCGGTGGAGTTTGAAGCTTCAGGGTTTCGACTTTACTATTGAGCACCGAAAACCGAAAAGGAAGCCTGAATGTCGTCCCTGATGCGCTGTCACGCATTCATTGCGACGGCCTGTCCTCAAACGAAGATCCTGGCCCGGAAGCTGACCTTAGTTCGCCATATTTCAACTCGTTGGAATGGCTTCGTGTACATTCGGACTGTTCCGAGAACAGGCAATCCGATTCAGGAAGAAGAAGCTTGGAAGCTTTGGATTCCACGAGGGCTTGCCTCCGACGTTATTTCAAGAGCGCATGATCCGCCACTAGCTTCTCACGGAGGTATAAGGAAAACACTGGAACGTCTGAGAAGACACTTGTACTGGCCACGAAAGACAGTTGATGTCAGAAACTACGTAGGCGCCTGTGACGTGTGTAAAGAGACTAAGGCCCCCAATACTATTCTGAAACCACCTATGAGAGTCCAGTCTGTGACAGAACGACCATGGCAAAATCTGTATATTGATTTTCTGGGTCCATATCCTCGGTCAGTAAAAGGAAATGTCTGCATACTAATAGTTCTTGACCACTTTTCTCAAAGTTCCCGATTCTCAAACCTATGAGAAAAGCATCTACACTCAATGTGTGTCAGTTCATCGAAACGGATGTTTTCCATGTGTTCGGAGTCCCGGAAACGATGGTCTCTAACAATGGAGTCCAGTTTTGCTCGACTGAGTTCACCAGATTACTGGACAAATATGGGGTGATGCACTTGCGAACGGCAGTTTACTCGCCGCAAGCAAACGCCTCAGAGCGAATAAACAGGTCTCTATTGTCAGGGATTAGAGCATACATCCGGAAGGAACATACGAAGTGGGATGTGAAGCTGAGCCAGATAGCTAGTTCCCTCACCAAGCAACTGGTTTCTCTCCCTATCGAACACTTTTCGGTCAGCAAATGATTGAACATGGCAGCTCCTATTCCATCTTGAGGAGCCTTGGGACCCTTAATGAGCATCTGAGAGTAGATGCTGAAGACAAAATGAGATTGATCCGTGCGAGAGTGCAGGAAAACTTACCCCATGCGTTCGAACAGGGTTCAAAAGCCTATAATCTCAGGGCGAAGCCTGTTAATTTCAAAGTGGGTCAAGAGGTATTCAGATGGAATTTTGCCCAAAGCAATTTGGGACGAAAATTTGTTAAGTGTCGGGTTAAAGCCAAAAAAGGAAACTCCTTATACGAGCTTGAGGATCTGCAGGGGAAACTGTTAGGAGTCTATCACGTCAAAGACATCAGGCAGTGATATCCATTCTAGAAGCGTCATCTATCTAATGTCACGTATTCCTGGTAGCCCTAAGAAGGCATCCACCAGCTTCACTGGTAAACTATAGGATATCGCGAAGCTCTCCTATCGCCCGTCAATGGTGGGTGATATACCTGTTGGAATTTAACCCTGTATACGTTCTTTATCAATCTAACGAGTAATGAGTAACGCTCATTGGGTCGTGGGTCGAGACACACATTGGGCGCCCGCAGCGATGAGGCCTATGTTTAAGACCGGCTAGCTCAGTCGACCATTTTTCAGCGTTGTCTGAACCACAGGTCTAGACCACTCTGCCCTGTTATGGTTGTAGCGTACTGCATATAGCAATATGCTACACGGAGAATTACTGCAGCACGAATGCCGGCCGGCTGCCACACCGACAGTCCGCACGCACCCTAGCTCGAAAAAGCTCGTACCTGTCAGCGGAGAAGAAGAAGACAATCGATCTGTCTTGTCAAACCGTGAAACCGAAAGGTCGCGAACAAAGTGAAGACAACAAAATCAACAATTTTCAACGGCATCGGCGGGAAATCTAACCCTTACCAGGAGCAAATAAATCCATCACCGCCACCATCACTATCAGCTAGAACAGCTCAAATCTGTTAGAGAATCCTCAATTGCACATGCAGCTGGAATTGCAGCAGCGATTGCAACTGTCGCAGCCCCTGATTCTAATTTACCAGCAGCAAGTCAGGGCGGAACAGGTACACCACAATCACCACCACAACGAATATCATTGCGGCCACTGCCTGCACACCACTCACCTTCAGAAACGGTAATGCCTTAATCAATTTACCACTTAAAAGTGGAAGCGGTGAGAGTAAGGGTAATATATCTGCTAGCAGCCCAACTGGCAGCGGGACCAGTGAATGGGGTGCATTTACTCGCCCACGTTGTGGTAGCTCATATGGCCGTCCTCATGGTCCAAATTGGCATAAACGTTTGGAACGCGGTGTTGAACCGAAATTTGAGTGTCCTATTTATCACAAGAGAATCTACAGCATATTGAACGGATTTAACTGCCGGTTACTTAGCATTACATGGGGCAAGTAGCATTGTCGGCTAAGTTCTGAAATGCGATGTTGTGATTACCGAGGATTAAGAGAAAAACATGTCAATACATTGACTCTTGAGTATAGGAAAATCTAAAAGATACGCAACATGGTGCAGTACACAAATTAAACTCTTCCAGGCAACTGTTTTGCAGCTTGTGTTTGGTACGTACATAAATAATGTAGATTATAACATAAATATATAATTATAAAAAAGGGATAAGGGTTGAAATTAGTTTCACTATCAATGAAATAAGTAAATAGATGAAGAACGCATTGAATAAATTAAACAGTGAGAAAAGATTGTAGGCATAGTTGCTTTAATTGTTATCAAAAATAAAATTTTATTAATTAATTTTTAAGATAGTTATTTGAAAATTAGCCTTAGGTTACGAATAATTTTTGGTATTCAGGTGAAAAAGGTTAATTTTTACAATTGTAACTGTGACATGTAGGCAGGATATATTAATTTGCATAAATTTACTATTCATTTTTGTATTGGTACCAAAAAGGTACAAAAGTACACAACTGATTTTACACCATAAAGTTTTCGAACTTGATTGATAATGACTGCATAGTGTGGTGACATAAGATTTGTGCAGAAAAACTAGGACTGCGTGTAAAGAAGAGAGCAGGTATAAGCTTGAATACTAACATTTTTCAAACACAAGTAGGTTAACATAAAAACAAACAACTTAAATTTATTTAGAAAAGATACATGAAAAGGAAAGCAACATTTCAGTTTCCTATAAGCTCGTTTTAAGCTATAGTCAATGTAGACATTTCCCGCTCTTTACATAATTTAAGAAAATCGTCGTCACCACATAAAAATCAGTACAATGAAAATAGAAGGAAATCAAAGAAAAAATGTATATATCCTACTGCGAACAAAGCAGTTACAATCAATACTGGTTGTCATTAATGTAGTTTTAGTTTCAGAAATCTAGATTTTATTTTATCACCCGAAGTGTATTTAGCAGAAAAATTACAAAAATTTTCAAACTTTTCAAAAACGTAGAAATTAAAGGAACGATTATAACGTAAATATGGATCACTGAATACTTTTCATTTCTCCTTTCACTTTCGCGCATCTGAGCTGAACAAAAACTTGCATATCAAAATAAAAATTTCCTGTCATAAACTGTCAACAGAAGAAGTTATTTTGCATTTCGCTTAAATGGAAAATACAGATCTTAGGTCTAGTAATAGTCAGAAAATTTTGCAAATTTTAAGAAGTTATTGATAAGTAAGACGATACGAGATAATAATTTTTTAACTTCCAATTGAACGTCATGATGTATTTCGTCCACAAATTCAAAATAATAATCTCATAAGGGAAATCATTTTAATTTGGGTCGAAAATTTTGCGAAAAGTAACGCCATAGTGACGTCACGGTCATTTCTATGTTTGCTTGGTAGGGGCATCTGACCAATTTAGTGCCAATTGATGCCTAAGAAAGGCTAGGGAATGGCGCGGTGGTATTCAACACCATCGAATCCTCATCCTCATCTCAAAGGTAAGCGGTGTATGCACCCTTCAGGACTTGATGTGTGTGTTCCCCTTCGCTACAGAGTATAAGTATAAAGGAACGACTTTTTTTGTTCCATGGTGTGTAGTAATGGCAGGGTTACTTCCACCCACCCTATACTCTCCAGCTTTAGCTGAGATGGACTAGCGTGCCACCCTGCCCTAAGCTACTACTTTATTGTGGCTATCGACTGCAATAAAGATTCTTATTTTGTATATCGACTATAATAAGAATATTACTAACAAATCTCTGTATTCTCGGTATCAACTGGAATAAAGACTTGTAATGGGTATCGACTGAAAGAAGAATATCCCAACTCCAAACCTCAATAAAATAGGAAGCCAATTTTGAATTTTTGCATTATATTTCATGGTCTATTAGCAAAATTATACTATAAATTCTATATACATTTTATATTAATTAAGTTATAGTATTTATTGAATTTTGAAGATTTAGCTTGAGTGTGAATTAGAGCGTAGTAGCTTGGTGAACAGGCAAATACAACCACGAAATCATTGACTTTAAAAAAAAAACCAGCGTTATAATTTTCACCACTCTTAGTTCATTTATTGCAAGTTCGTTCTAACTACGGGCAGAACATTTTATGGTCCTTCGCAGCCATATTTAAAGTCTAGTGGCTTACTTTCTCACCTTTCTAAACATAACTATATAATAGCCCAATAGATACGGAAGACTCTCACAACAGGCAAGGACGCATTTTGGCAAAATAATCAGCGATTGCTAAACAATTGCGCATGGAATGGTTCTGCAGCCGTCGATTATTTTGCTGATTAGCCCAATAACTGGGTGCTATGAGCGGTTTAGTAGAGCAATCGACAATTAAGTTAATAATTACCTCAAGTGACTCAAGTGCTTCAATAGCTAGAACAAACGATAAGGTTGTTGTCGTTTGTTTACATATCCGCGTTGTCAGTTGAGCTTAATTCCGAATATGGGGCCAGACAAGTGGCGAGGGCTGTCCAGTGATAGCAGTCGCGTCTTATCTTTTTGAGTGGTGTCAAGTTTCTGTGTTCAGAACATTTAATAAATAGTCAAGTTAGGCCAGAGAAAGTATTACGGAATAAAGTATAGTTTGTTTTACATTAATTCGAGCGTTTTGATTCAAGATGTTTTGGTGTTTCATTGTTTGATTGATTAGGGTCCCGATGTGGTCCATTTTTGAACTTGCATTTGCAATTAATATGAAAAGACCAAGTAGACAAGTTAAGCTCTCCACGTCGACGCGCTCCTAAGAAGTTTCCAAATATATAATGAAAAACCAAAGTTTTGTATGACAATATCAAGAAGGGGCTGTCCCATTTAGTTCATTTTTGAAATTTTATTTACTATTGCTATGAAAACACCATATAGCAAATTACAGCTTTCTACGTCGGCCGTCACGTTCTCAGGCAGTACCCAAATACGGGGTCCGGAAAATTTATCCCCCGCAATTGATCGCCAGCAATTAATAGCTGGCAGTTTACCGCCGCGTCAGACTATCGCGTAAATATTTTATAGCCTACAATTGATCGCTAGCATATTTTATCGCCTGGCCATACAAATAATTTATATATAGTAAATAATAATATAACTTAATAAATAACTTGCAACTAAGGTTTGTCTGTACGTGTTCTTTAAGAATTAAGTACAGCTAAAAATGCAAGTTATATCCTAGGTATAGGCAAAGATAACCTAATAATAAGGTAGGAAAATACTCTTTAAAACCTTTGCGGATACAGACCAAACATGTGAAATGTATTCAATTATTAATAAGATAGATTATGCGCTATACCTCTCAGATAATTAACAATATCATCGTAAATAAAATGATTCCGCGCTTTTGTGAAAACAGGTTTTTCTGAAATATTGAGCGAATTGGTTCGAAATTTGTTACTGTAATCCTATGATATTTGAACACAAGTTGGTTCGGATTTGCTCTGAAGAGAATAAATGGGAGAAACTCATGATTCATTTTCGTAAATAAATGAGAAGGGGCAAAGTTTTCAGATTTTACTCTCATAAAATGGTCCCGCTCTTTATAGCCAGGATGAATTGTATTGTATCATTTATATATAATTTATAATAATTTACTATGAGGGAATATAAACTATAAGGGTGTAGTACGGAAATAAAAAACACTTGTATGGAAATATGTAATTTAATAGGTAGACTATGTATTTAGTTACATGTATCACATAAATTTAAAAAAATCATTTTTTAAACAATAATAATTGGTTAATTTTAAACTAAATTAATTATAACATTAAGTAAGACGTAGTACACTGTAAAAACTCAAAAATGAATATTTATGCGATCTTCAGACTTAATTAATTACTAAGAGACTATGTATATAAATTTCACAACACAGTATTAATAAGATAGATTATGCGCTATACCTCTGAATAACCAACAATATCATCCGCTCATCATATGCACTAAAAAGCCTTTTAATTCGTTCTTCATAGTCGCGATACTTCTTTTTGTTGTTGCCCGTATCACTTCCACTTATATATTGTTCAATGCGCAGTTCGTTAATACACTCGATAAATTTCCAAATGTTGGGATGAGAAGCAGCAGGCATGTGGAATGCTGAATTTATCCTCTACGGGCTATATTAGCGATTTTACCTGGTTCTGGGCCATTGCAAGTGTTGATGAGAATTAAGTGTTGCGCCTTAATTTAGGCTTTTTTAGATTCGAGTGCAAACGCCACTTGTTGATCAAGGTTCCCAAGCGGCATTAGCCGCCAGCATGCCTTGGTTTTGCTGTTTTCTTGCTTGACGATTTATTAGCGGTGAAGTTGTAGATATCAGCACAACGTCATCTTGCTTTTTGCTGTTTTCAAATTCTGAACCTAAATAAGTTTTCTTAGAAGGGAAGTTGTAGATATCAGCATCATTGGAATTTCACAACATGATACAACTTGGCTTGATGTTTTCTTAACAAATTATTATTGGGTCTAGAGTATGTGTATTGAAAAGTAATTCGTTTTATAAACATTTGTTTTTATTTCCAATAAAATTTCTTATTACAAAAGTATTTCTTATAGCACATTGTCCAATATAAACTTGGCAAGATGGCGCATTTGTGTTAATCTCTATTAGTTTTCCACAGTTGTATACTATAGTATACAGCATGTGATATATAGCCATGGTATATAGCCATCATCCCAGCGGAATCCATGAAAATTGTGTTGTAACCATTTTACTTGTATCTTTTTTGGAGAAGTCAAATCTTTGTATCTGAACGGGGTTGAAATATAAAGTGTTGCATCTGGTTTTCATCGGTTAAAATTGCCAGTTCTTTAGTGATAAATTCATTGAGGTTTGTTTTGAATCCTTGGACATCTATGATGGCAACCATCTTCTTAAGTTAACTTCCCACTTCACTTGTCAGCGGACTGTATTCCACTATTTTATCGTGTAGAATCAGGCAATATGCTGTTGTATTAGCCGGCATATTTTCAGATGTCTTGAATTCTGGCCTTATGTCAACAGGTTCATTTTTATTGTTTCATTTTGAGCGAGCGGAGGCATAGTATTGTTACGAGCGTGGCCTTAGTTCGTTATTTAAAACACAGTATTTCAGATATAATTCAAAAGTTCTTTCTTTATTTAACTTTACTGTTTACTCTCACGTTGTTACGAGCGTGGCCTTAGTTCGTTATTTAAAACACAATATTTCAGATATAATTCAAAAGTTGTTTCTTTATTTAACTTTACTGTTTACTCTCACAAATTCACAAATAATTATCAAATCAACTCTTTATTTATCGCTAGTACTGTACTTCTAATTATCGCAATTCAAATAGTTTACTTCGTTCACTTCGCTGTCTTAAATAATACTCGCCTCCTAGCTGTCAGAGCGCCGTATTTATACTCTACGAATTATCCTAGAACCTTCCTGAATATTCCGTTCTCTGAACCCAAAGTTTACTAAGATGACACTAACCTAAAGTTGCTTCCATTCCCAACAGATGGCGCTTGATTCACTTTGTGGCACGTAACACTGCCCCTTCTTAAATTTGTTCGTCCCGAACAACAGATGGTCCACGGTCTTGGTGCTCTCCGTATTGACCCAAGCGACCTAGATGAACGATTTTTTTTTCATCTTGTACCGCGCTGATTCTTGTATGGCATGTTATTAATTTTAGTTTTAACTGCATACGGTCCCTCCCAGTGTTGTGATAACTTTGGAGAACGTCTCGTGGCCTCGTGTACATCAGCTAATCGTTGTCTGAGCTTTGTTACGTAGTCTTCTGGTAACTTTTGTTCGCCTTTGGGTATACCAAACTTGAGGTTGCTAGGTAAGCGCATGTCCTTTCCAAAAATGACCTTAGATGGGCTTTGTCTGGTCATATTGTAAACAGCTGATATATAAGCCATTCGAAATATAGGAATATGTCGAAACCAATCGCGCTGATTATAGTTGAAGACCTTCCTGAGATGTTTAATTAATGTTCTGTTGAAACACCCTTCCATGCTTTGATTTTTCTTTCGTCTTTTATCTTTGATTCCTTTGTCCTCAAATTGCCCTTTTGATTGCCGTTGCCATCCTTTTCATTGCCGCCTTTGCGCTTCTTATTATCATCATCGTCAGAACCTTTGTCTTTACCTTTTCCGACCTTCATTATACCCTTATCATCGTTATTATCAGCATCTTTAGACCCTTTACTTTTCGTCTTTTTCTTTCTTTCATTGTCCTCGCTCTTGGATTTCTTTCCTTTCTTCTTTTTACTTTTATCACCGTAATCATCATCATCTTTGGATTTCTTTCCTTTCTTCTTTCGACTTTCGTTATCATCATTGTAGTCATCGTCATCTTTTTCTTCCATCCGGCCGCAATGTTTCCATTCAGGATTGCATGGACGTTGTGAAAAAGCTTCTGCATTTCCGGGGATACGTCCTTTGCAGTATGTGATTTCAAAGTCATGAGGTTGCAGTCTAGTCTCTCCACGGAAAGCTTGCTCTCTAGCTCGCCATCTTCTCCCTTCTTCTTCTGTTGTTTGCATTCGTCCTCGTTTCCTACAGTCGTTTTGTAGGTGTCCCAATCTACTACATTTCCAGCATAGAATGACACCACGCGAAGGAGTGGTCTCTGATGACGGTATTTTGCTGTGAGTCTGCTGCCCAGCTCGATATCTCTGCCCTTCTTCTAGCGCTTCCATTCGTCGGCGTTTTCTGCAGTCCCTTTGGAGATGTCCCAGTCTATTACAATTCCAGCAACGAAAAATACCGCGTGAAGGAATGCTCTGTGAAGACTGCATTCTGTTACAAGTACATTCCTCCACCGAAATTTCTCTCACTCGTACTGCACTTCGAGAAGCTTGCCTGGCAGATTCATACGCTAGTGCATAGGCTAGTGCTTCTGCTGTTGATTTCTTTCCTGCTAGCCTTAACGCTTGTTGTAAATTTTGATCTGCAATAGCGTTCACAAATGCTTCTGTTGCCACTTCATTAAGGAAATCTGCATTAACGCTAGAGTATGAGAGATAAGCTAATCTTTCCACATCAGCCTGCAGTTGTTGTAGTGATTCGCCGTGCTTCTGAATCCTGTTGCGTAGCTGTAGGTGATATACTTGCTGCATGTGTTCATCTCCATAACGTAACTCTATCGCCTGTACTAATGAAGTATAACCACGTTGCCTTTCTATCAGTATAGTTTGTAAAAGCTCTGATGCAGAACCTCGAAATGCTAATACCAGAGCTGTAGCTTTGTCTGCATCATTCCATCCGTTTACTTCGGAAGCAGCCTGGAATTGTCTCTTGAAAATATACCACGAATTTTGTCCATCAAATATTGGAGGTTTCATTCTGCCTGCATTGGATATTTCAATTCCTTCGTGCCGTGGTTGTCGATGCCTCATCTTCTCCAAATCTGATTTAAAGTTGTCAAGCTGTTCGGTGACTTTTTGTTGAACTTCCGCCACTTCTTGCTCGATTCTTTCAATTTTTAAATTTTGTTCGTCTAACGAGTTTTTCAGGAAATTCTTTTGTTCCTCTAAGCGATTTTCTAGACAATTCTCCAGAAAACTCTTTTGTTCATCCAAAGGCGTTTCCAGTGATTTCTTCTGCTCATCTAAACGGGACTCCATGGAATTCTTTTGTTCATCCAAAGCATTCTTCTGCTCATCTAAACGGGATTCCATAGAATTCTTTTGTTCATCCAAAGCATTCTTCTGCTCATCTAAACGGAATTCCATAGAATTCTTTTGTTCCTGGAGAGAATTCTTTTGTTCGTCCAAACAAGTTTCTATAGATTTCTTGTGTTCCTGGAGAGAATTCTTTTGTTCGTCCAAACGGGTTTCCATAGATTTCTTGTGATCCTCGAGAGAATTTTTTTGTTCCTGGAGAAAATTCTTTTGTTCCTGGAGAGAATTTTTTTGTTCATCAAAACGGGCTTCCATTTTGCTCATTAAAGTACTCATTAAAGTACTTAAAAGCTGTTCTATGTTCATTGCAGGCTCTTCCTCAATTTCTGGTTCTTCTTCGAAAACGAATGTCTCAGGATTCTTTTCTTCCTCTATCAAAGCTTGTCTAAGTCGCTCGACTAGAACATTCTTTAGGCCAGTCATTTGTAATGACCGCTTCCCCAACTCCACTTTCAATTCCTGTATGCGAAGCTCCTCTAACTTGCGTCCCATTCTTGCGTCTTTTGTAATTCACTCACAGTTTAATATAAAATAATCTTTCGGAATTTTTACACACGATTTCACAAAATTAATCACTCTTTGAATTTCAAAGTCAAATGCCACCACTTTATTTCACGATTTTATTTTACTTCTGACACCAGTTGTTACAAGCGTGGCCTTAGTTCGTTATTTAAAACACAATATTTCAGATATAATTCAAAAGTTCTTTCTTTATTTAACTTTACTGTTTACTCTCACAAATTCACAAATAATTATCAAATCAACTCTTTATTTATCGCTAGTACTGTACTTCTAATTATCGCAATCCAAATAGTTTACTTCGTTCACTTCGCTGTCTGAAATAATACTCGCCTCCTAGCTGTCAGAGCGCCGTATTTATACTCTACGAATTATCCTAGAACCTTCCTGAATATTCCGTTCTCCGAACCCAAAGTTTACTAAGATGACACTAACCTAAAGTTGCTTCCATTCCCAACAGATGGCGCTTGATTCACTTTGTGGCACGTAACAGTATGATTGTGTAAACTTTATTTACATGTCATACAGCAATGCGTATCTATTCTGGTCAAATTTCAGATTCAAATCATCATAGGGATATGATTCTGAGTTCAAATGAACTGTAACATCGGTGAGTTTGCAGTGATCAAACTTGCTAGCATCCTTGGTTTTATCGTTCCTTCGATTCGTTTGTAATGCTGAGATGCGGTTTCTCCAGTTAAGTGAAAGTTTTAACTGACCAGGTTTGATGGGTAGATTTCGGTAGTACTGAATACTCATATATGTATGTCCCAGCTGCGGAATGGTATTTGTATCGGGCGACCTCTCTCGATAATTTTAAATAGTTGCAGCTTTTCATGATCGGATACTGTGACATATGGAATGCTCCATTGAAGTTTGGTAATTTCAATTTTCACCTCATCTTTGGGTGATATAATGGCATTAGCATCTGTCCTGCTCCGGATCAATATAAGTTCATGTTTGGAATTTATAAGAATTTTCGTGTAATCTTCAGCGAATCCCAATAAATATTTCAGAGGTACACAATAGCTGAACAACCCATTGGCTGGTATAACGGATGAATCTGGCGACCAACTGCCGTTGAATAGTATCCAAATGTAAGCCATTTAGCGAATTCTGTTCTAAGGTTAAAATTTTACATTCGGATGTAATCGGGAGATGTCAAGCAGTTTTGGAATTTTCAAAAATATGTCTCTACGATTTCCACTACAGTTTTATGCAGCGTTAATTTGGAGATAAATGTAAAGTCACGTATATTGATACAGATTCTTTAATATATGAACTTGAAGAGAAAAATGCATAAGTTTATGGCTGAAAATATAAACAAATTTGATAAAAGCGATTACCCCGCTCATGAATAAAAAGATTCCTGGGCTAATGAAAGATGAGCTGAGTGGGAAAATCATGAGTGAATTTATAGGCTTGCGCTCGAAAATGCACAGTCTGCGTATAAACGATGGTAAAACTGTAAAAAAAAGCGAAAGGAGTAGAGACTAATGTAGTCCAGAGACATATCAATTTCGAAGACTACGTCGAATGTTTGAATAACAAGGAGTATTAACTGCTAATCAGCGCTGCATACGATCTCATAACCATAGTGTATACACTGTCAGTCAAAAAAAGATTTCACTGAGTCCTTATGATGACAAGCCTCATATTACGAGCGGAACGACGGATACTCTACCATGGGGACATTACTCTATTTCATCAGATCAACAAATCGCAACCGCAGAAAGTATCTAAGTCTAGTGAAAATAATAAAGGTATTATAGTTTTAGTTTATTTATTAAAGTAATTTGTTTTAATTGCATTATAGCTACATGTATAATTGTAAATAAAAAAAAAGTATTATAATTATAATTATAACTTTATGTTAAATTGTATTATAGTTATAGTTGTTTTTTTAAGAAATTTTAAAACATCTTTGATATTAATCGAAGAAATGTGTATTGTTGAAAATCCAAGCCATTTAACGTAAGCTTATCTCCACTCTTCTTTAAGATTTTCTCTACGAGATATTGGTTGGGGTGTTTAACTTTCAGCAGCTCCAATTCGAATTAAGCCCCCTGTGATTGGACTTCCTTGATAATCTTCCAGTCGATATGTGATAGGGTTTGTGTTTTGAAATTAAATAATTTTAAAAATCTCAGCTGTCCAGTTGGTATATAGCCTTTCTCAAATACATGCTTGTATTTGCTGATGCGTACAAAATCTCCAACTTTATACTTTGTAGGAACAACAATTTTTATGTTATTGTATACAGTTGAAAGCAGTTGTTTCTCATCGGAGGCGTTGATATCACGAGGTCTCATTTTCGTAGTTCGTTGTATTCCGTGAGCAGTTTCTTTACCATACCAATCCACTGATAAGTTCACTTAAAAATTATTTTAAGTTTATATATGAGGTCAGCTTGGCTGTTTGCTTTGGCGTATACGGCAGGCAGGAACCAAGGCGTACTGACAATTATATGGTTCCTGCTTATAAGAAACGCTCTCTTTTTGAGGCCAGCCCGTCCCTTTAACTCGTACACGAATTTGTCTGTCTGTATATTTATTTATATATTTCTTTTTTACTATTTTCGACACTCTCGTACACCCACTTTTCGTCATCACAGCGAGCTGAAATTTGGCACACAGGTTCATGTCGCGTGACAATTGAATCTATCAAAATTTGAACTGGAAATTTCCATGGAAAACCCGGAAAATCGGGAAAAGTCATTTGAAAATTTGGTACAAATTTGATCAGTGATAAATCCGTTTCAGGAAAAATGCAGAGTTTTCCGATTTTTCCGAAAAAATTTTCCGGTAAAAAAGTTTTCTAAATTATGCAGGATCAAGTTCCCTATCAACTGCATCATTACTTTCTCTCCGACAATGGTGAAACCTTCCTTGCTGAAAAAATCGAGGAAAATTCATGTAAAACGCTTTTCCGGATTTTTTCCGACCAAGGAATCGTTTGAGCGTTTTGCAACTTAAGACAAAGTTGTAGAGCGAAATGAGTTGCAAAAAGATGCTTTTGTGGAAAACTCCATGGAAAACCCGGAAAAGCGGAAAAATCATCGGAAAAATTTTCATCGATATGATTAGTGATAAATCTGTTTCAGGCAAAATTCAGAATTTTTCAATTTTTCTGGAAAATTTTCCTAAAATTTCCGGAATTCTCCGACTTTTCCGGACGATTTTCCGACAAAAAAGTTGTATAAGCTATGCGGAATCAATTTTTTTTTCGTCTTACTGGCATCAATACTTTCTCTTCAACAATCATGAAAACTTGCATGAAAAATCGAGGAAAATTCATGTAAATTTTTAAAAAAAATTTCATAGTAAGTAATAGGAAAAGTCTGTGGAAAACATGGAAAATCGGGAAAATTCATGTTCGTCGTCGCAGCCGTAAAGAAAACTCAGGCAACAACTAAAATTTAACTTTCGTTGGTGTATTTAGCAAGAAAAATTTTCAATTATAACCTTTTGGTCTTTAGCGATATTTTGACGCAAAAGTTCTGTAAATAAAACTAATTTTTACTCGAATAAATTTTTTGAAAAACTGGTAAATCAGTGTCTTTTAAGCCGTCATAAAATTGTTTTAAAATATCTCCATGCAGCACGTAATAACAATTTAGTTAACGTGAAGAAGGCAGAAAATAATAAGTAAAAAACGAGTTTTCAAACAAAGCTGAGGCCAAACCGCATGAAAAAGTATAAAATAAACTTTTCTTCACACACAGAGGTGGACTCAGATTTTATTCGCTATTATGATCAATCAGTGGTAATAAGTGATTTGATTCATGAAGAGAAAGAATATTCAAGAGAAATGTTCCAATCAAAAAATCTGAGTCCACCTCTGTGTGTGAAGAAGAGTTTATTTTCTACTTTTTCATGCGGCTTGGCCTCAGTTTTGTTTGAAAACTCGTTTTTTACTTATTTTATTGCAATGAAATTACTTTTTTCAAAGATTTTTCGTTTGCATAAGGAGTTTTTCCACTCAATTCTCTAGCTGCAGACATAGCAGCAAACTGAGTCAATTTTAGATTGACTTATTTCGCTATGAATTTTCGTAGCAAAACTCTCCATTAAAGCAGAATTCCTTCCACATCATGTTCTTCAGAGTTCGGTTAAATCGTTCCACTATTGATGCTTTGATGAAACTGTACGTAAAGTAGTGATTAATTGCATGCTTCATTTTTTTTTTTACTATCAGAACCAGCTTAACACAAGCTCGCTGTAGTGACACGTTTAATAGGTCAGCAATACATGCTTTTCATCATTTGGTCGGTGTTAGTATTAGTATGATAAGATAAACATACACCGAACACCGGATAAAATTACATGCAATATAGAACAATATTTAAAAAAGTTAAATAGAACAAAAATACTAAATATTATATAGACGTTTTTTTAAAACATGCCTAGAAACGTCAACAAGAAAATGCTCAGCCACATTATTAACAGTAATGCAGATGCGATTAATAGGTTCGTACGTGTTGAAGTTAGACCTTGAGGAGTTAACATGGAACAGAGGTAGCTTTCTCAAATTTTGCCTACTATCACGAAAAGAGATTTTGTTAAGCAACAACGGAGAATCAATATTCGCGTTTAAGAGCTGATGCACAAAAGTTACATCAGCAACCATGCGACGTTTTTCAAGGAAATGCATATGTAAAAGCTTCAATCGATCCTCATAGGGTGGAAGAATTAATGAATTATTCTAGGGTAGGTGCCTGAGAGCAAATTGTAGGAAGTCCCGTTGAACAGACTCGATACGGTCGATGTGTGTACCGTAAAATGGATACCAGACCTGGCTAGCGTATTCAAGAAGTGGTCTTACAAAGCAAGTGTGCAAACACAATGTTATATGGTAGGATTCGAGAACTCTCGGGACCAACGTTTTATAAAGCCCAGCATAGAACTACTCTTTGATACCATGTAGTTTTTCTAGGAGATAAAATTCAATCTATGGTCACATTTGATACCCAAGTCACAAACAGGACCCACACGACGAATCGGGGAATTCGAAAGCACATAATTGTAAGAAATTGGTTTCTGATTCTAGTGGAAAGTCATAACCTCACATTTTTCAATACTGAGTATCAAGCTATTGCTTTTACATCAATCGTAAAATCTGTGAAGGTCACTCTGTATCTGCTCACAATCGTTAAAAGATTTAATCTGGGCGATAAGTTTAATGTCGTCAGCATAAGTCACGACTTTACAGTGCCTCACAATAGAGACAATGTTGTCAACAGATAGAATAAAGAACAACGGTCCTAAATGACTCCCTTGAGGTACGCCAGACGAATCCTTCAGGACTCTTGAGATGGAATGTCG
Organism: Dioctria linearis; assembly: GCA_963930735.1. Taxonomy (NCBI): domain Eukaryota; kingdom Metazoa; phylum Arthropoda; class Insecta; order Diptera; family Asilidae; genus Dioctria; species Dioctria linearis. The sequence continues at coordinate 193,236,051 of OZ005740.1, forward strand.
AAAAGGATATGTTCTGTTATCTAAATAAGAGTCCGTCCATTTAAGAAATGTTAGAGGAAGCCCACCCCTCCCCACATACTGTCGCATTCTTGTCGATATAAATATTGCATGAACATGTATTCTTCCTGTTTTTCCGTAAGTTTCTATAATATTCCAAAAGACAACCGAAATCAATTTGGTTGAAACTTTCTGGGGATATATACCTTCAGTTTAGTATTCTTCCAACTGATAATCTCCGGTTTTGTGAAGAACATTTTTACGAGAAGGATATTAAACAAGGGCAGGAAAAAAAGTACTCAGCTCAATAGCGATTCCAAAACAGGCTGATCCATTAATTTGTTCGTTAATATTAATCGGTTAAAGATCGGATTTGCGAAGCAATGTTGGAAAGCACTCCTGCACCAAGAAGTACCTCGTCGTGTTCTTAAAAAAAATCGGTTCCTACATGTATTGCAGTTGCCCCCGAGACTCTTGACAGATTCTTTATCCATATTCTCTGCTTTGCTCTGCTCTCATGTATGTAAGTCCGGCAAAAAGACTTATAACAACAAATGGAAACTACCTTCACAATCCGAAACTATAGCAATATCTCCAGAACAGTTCCTTTCACTATCAAAAGAATATTCTCAATAAATGCTGAGAAGACAGACGAGAATCAGAATGAAAATAGAGCCTTTTATAATTACCCGAAAAGAGCCAAGAAAAATAACGGAAATGTTGATGAATTCAACTTAAAAGAAAAAAAATCTCAGGGTTTTGATAAACTATCAGTAAAGCGAGCAACCCAAATTTTTAGCCACAGCGTATCTGCCGCGATTTTTTCAGCCGATGTTGGTTTGAATTTATTCGACGAGAATGAAAGAGAATGTGCTCTTAGTACGGCTACATTTATTGGATAAATTAATACATTATTTGATAATCTAAATAGTGTTAGTGTCCGAGAACAGCACGCAAGTATTACAAAATTTAACTAATATGAAAGAATGGATTAAAACATGGACTAGTGAAGGCAGAATAAAACGACCGCCAAGTTTTGATGGTCTTATAACAACAATACGTGTAATTGAAATGCTACAGGAAGATTTAAGTCTTGCAAGGGTACATTTTTACTGCACATTTAAATACGGATCCTATTGAACTCTTACTTTCATGATTCGGGATTTTAAAGGGACCTATGAAAAAATCCATCTCTTTACCGATTTTACAGAAATTTGAAGCAGCTTATGTTTCATAGTGCTTTATCTTCGAAATATTCAAGTTACACTAATTCTGACTCGGTAAATCTAAATAGTGATTTACCTGCTCCTTTGAATCTAGATTCAGATTTAAATATTGCTGAAGGAAGTGATATTGATCTTGACGATAACCCTGAAGATACAGGGGCGAAGAAATCGGTATTGATACATTCCAATATACCTCATTAATGTACTTCTCTCGATACATAGTTAATAAAAAGATTATATTGACAAAGTGTGATAATTGTAAAAATTATATGATACACAAAAATCCTCTAAAGTCCAATGAATTACAACTTACATTTTACAAAAGTTTTTGCCGAAATATTGAATCACCAGATAATGTAGTTGGTAGTTTCAAAAGTTCCTTAAAAGTGCCTAGTGATAATTCAAAAATGACTTAAAAAAATGTATATATCTTTTAATGCGATATTTAAGGAGAAGCGTTATTTTAAAAATTTGTTGGAAAATCACTTACTCCCGCCCATCCAATCTAAAGTAAAGCAGTGGCCAGGCTGTCAGCATAAAGATTTTGTAATAAAACATACAATAATTTGTTTTATAAGAGCAACAATTAAAAACATAAATACTTCTCTCAAAACAACTGATAAAGCACTTCGGTTGAAAATTGTAAAAGGCCGAGAGTAACTATTATCATATTATTATTACACTAAAACCAATAATGGATTTAAAAATTGTATAGTACTAATTTTTAGAAGGGGCCTTTTTCTTAGCGATATTATTTGTACATCATTCCAGCTTCCATAATTTAACTATTTATGCTTACATATAACGTTATTGCATGTATAAGACCTTTCTTCTTGAGCGATGAATATTTAAATGCCGATTTCTTTGTTCAGCCTGAGAAAGCAAAGTGAGGATCATAAAATTTTTATTTAATACCCTGCAAATTCTCCTTTGGCAAGATCGGTCGTTGCCTGGAAAATAACATTAATGCCGAATTCTCGTTCATTGGAGTAAAAGTAGCACGGAATCTATAGGCGGCATATTTAAGTCATTTTGGTTTTTATAAGAGCGGAAAGATTTTGTAAAAGACAGAGATACCTGTTTTATATATTTTTTCTTGAAATAACAAAATCGCTGAGAAAATGGTCTACATTTCTTGTCTGATACTGTATTTTTATACCCTAATTATTTAGTTATTATCTCATTTTTGTTTGAATAGTACTATTGCGTTTAAATTACATTGACGTTTGACTTCACGAAAATATGTGACTATTAGATAAATAAACTATCATCGATATATAATACATATACATACAATAAAATATTTATATATATATATATACCAATTATTCATATATTATTTTTAATTGTTTTAGAATTGTTTGTGTTTATAATTGTTTTATCTCTTAAAATTGCAATCACAGAACGTTCAACCAGACACCATTGTGGTCATCAAAGAGGACAATGTGCCTGTGATGAAATAGCCCTTGGGAAGGATTGCTCGGACATTCAAGAGTGACGATGGCTTTGTTAGGGTAGCTGACGTAAAAACAGCGTTTTTCGAAGACCAAATCACAAGCTCGCTCCTTTGCCATGTGAGCAAGATCAAGCAAACGCCAAAACGCCATCAGAAAATTATACGGATTCTGAAGAGGAGGCCAAAGGAACTGAAGATCGACAAAACGCCAATGAGCCCTCAACACCTAAGAAATCGTCAGAAGATGTACCAAGAAAAAGAGCACGACATTCAAGCAGCACTGCTGCACTATCTCTTTTTGTGACTTGCATGATCTTGCCGGTAATATGAGGAAATCCAGTTGAAATAAAATAGTTCGAACCAAGCACAGTGGTACCCTACATGCGACAAAAATAAAAAAAGTCATGTCAATATTCTTCATATTTTGTAATTGTCATGACAACTACTAAGTCGGAACTTCACGGAACTATAAATTAAATACAATGTAATCATACCTATTTCGTCATCTGAAGTGAACGCATCAATCAAAGTGACGGCCTTATTAGTGACTCACGCTAGTGCTACCTAATTTTTCAGTAACGATGAAAATAAAGATTTTTATTCTGGGTATCGACTGCAATAAGAATATATTACTAACAAATCAAATACTTTATTTTGGCTGAGAACTGATATTAAGATCTTTATTCTGGGTATCGACTGGAATAAAGATTTTATTTTGGATAGTGACTGAAATAAAGATTCTTATTGTGGGTATGAACTGCAATAAGAATATTACTAACAAGAGAAAAAGTTATAATTGGTCAAGACCAATAATATTATACCACAGACAAGAAATATACAGATGTAGACGGTAGTACTAAGAAAGTGATGTATGGAAGAGTTCATAGCAAACCTCAATAACTCTCTGATCTCGGTTAAATATATCATGGATACAAAACAACAATTTTTTCAATATAGGCAAAAACTCATTTCTTTCTTAAGCCTAATACGCTGTTCAAGCGAAAATTTCGCATATAATTCTACACGAAAAAAAAAGTTGTGGAGGAAATGTAAATTCACAAATTAAATAACATTAAACTGACTGCAACAGTACTCGTAAAATCACAAATTAAATAGATGTGCCAAAGCGCCAAACATTAAACGGTATCAATAATTAAACTGTCAACTTTTCCGTGCGAAATAAATGTCTGAATATATAAATCGCTGCAAAAAAATGTCCCCAATTCATATTAGCGCCATCTGCATTCCACGACCTAAACATTGATTTTTTCTTTCGAACAGCGTACTACTTTAAGAAATCTCAAACCAAAATTTTCGTGGCACTTTTCGCCCACATTTTTTTTATATAGATTTTATATAGGAAACGAAGTTTTCGCTTAAACAGCGTAGTAGACTTTAGAATTTAAATCGACCATATTTCTTCTGAAGACGATTCGAATAAATTGTGTCTGGGCAATCTCGGCTTCGTGGAAGGTGGATGATTTGGTTGCTTGGGCTTGTTAGTTAAAAATTTTTATGAGCGTAATAGGTACATCACCGCGAATTTTTTCTCAGGTCTTTATAATTTGTATTCAATTTAGGAAAGAATTGATTTATTTCTTAGAATTGAAATCGACCATATTTCTTCAGAATTCGTGTGCTGTCGACGGTCCGAACAAAATCTTTCTGTGGTTTTGCTGCGCGATGAGTTGGTTGCGAGAGGCGGTGGGTGGAGGTAAACATTAAAGCAACATTTATTAGTTGGATAAGAATACAACATTACAAACTTTAGCGAAATTTATTGGCATGGGTAAAAATCGCTCATTTAGGGAAATAACGCCTAAACCTATTACTAATCGCCACAACAAAATTAGAAATTGCATTTTTTGGTTTCCGTATTTAAGAAAATTACAAATATTAACGTGTTATGGTCGTAGCGTACTGCATATAGCAGTATGCTACACTGAAAATTTCCTGCAGCAGGTATGCCGGCCGGCTCCCATACCGACAGTCCGCACACCAAATCTCGAAGAATTCTTGCCTGCTGTTGGAGAAGGAGAAGACAATCGTCTCTGTCTTGTCAAATCTTCTACCCAGTGAACAAGTGAAGTACTGAATTCGAGAATTTGTCCAAAAACATCGGCCAGGAAACTAGCCCTGTACGTTCAAAAGATTTTTCATCAGTAATAATAGTCGATTGTCAATTGTTGAAATTATTTTCCTCTTATCAGGCGGAAATCTGAAAAATAGCGTCCGACAGCATCGACACCTCGCTTATAAAAAACTATCAAACTGAAGGCCCTAACTCCAGTTGCTTCTGGATCTATTATATATTATTATTATTACATATTAAATAAAGAGCATAGAGACGGAATAAGTAATATCCCCGCTATGTAGATTCCGCCATCGAGCTGGCAACGAAAATAGATCAGGGGCCAACATAAAAGGGAATCATCAGCACGGCGGTAATTTTGCAAACATATTCTGGAAACGTTTGAGAACGCTATTCCACATATCAATTGATTACTAAGATTAAATCTACGAATCACTTCATTCTAGAATCAACTGCTGGTGATAAAATAAGTGTTTGTTCCAATTTGAAGGTTAATAATTCGTGTACCATATTGTCGCCTCAGAGGCGGAATTCGTTGCATCTGATAAAATCACTTTGGCATGAGAAAACGAATAGTGGAAATTCTACAAAGCACCGTGCGTGTCAACACGTGAAGTTTGGGCAAAAAAGCGTTGGAAAAGAATACAGTGATCAACTGGATCCAATTAGAAATGCTACGGATGCGTACACGTGAACAGAAAAAGTCTCAACCAACTTCCAGTACATTCGGGCAGACTTGTTAGGTGTGCATATTGTTAGCATCGAATTCGTGTCAAAGAGTACCAGTATCCCACACGCAGTGACCCTCGACTCATCAGATGAATCTCACCAAAATGAATAGGCTAAAAGTAGGATAGTTTTGTCAATGAAGAATGTTTTTTTTTTAGTAATAAGTGTATATCTCGCCAAGTCAGGTGTTCAAACGATCGCTAGAAATTACATTAACACTTTCTATTGACAGTGGTACATCGAATCATCTCGGAGGGCTCTGCGGTGGATTCCCCAGCACGAAAGTAAGCAGTAAGTTGTTGTCTTTTTAAATTATAAATATCTATATTGCTTTCAAAAAAAGAAGAAAAAAAATATCATACTTGCAGGGCCTTAAAGAGAAGGCTAACAGACAAAGATTTTTTCAATTTTTTATTGTAAGATAAACTTGCAAGATTATGATTCTTATTCATACTGATACTCGTAATTTTTTAAATGAAATGAAGACAAAGTTAGCCGCGATACGATAAAACGGTGACTTGGCAGTACATTAGAGTAGAATAACTAGGAAATAACTTTAGTTTTAAAATAATCATGAAATATCCATAATGTGTATACATATATAGGCATACTGATGCGAAATTATGCAAATTAGAGTATATGTGTAACAACAGTGACATTTTTGTAGCTTTAATCAGGCTGTGAAGAGATCGATTAATTCTTGTGAATTTGGTTAGACCATACGATGTAAAGTAAAATTTTTGTATAAATATGAGTCAACCTTTGTCAAGTAAGATAGAAAAGGAATAGAAAAGCAATATACCTTGATGGATAGTAGACATATCGTGTGTTTCAGCATTGAATTCATTCTGACCGAAATAGTTAGCTTATCCTCGAGGGCGATCTCTTAGCAGTAGAGAGTTGGATACATCCCTACTTATATGAATAAATTGTTTCCATTATAACATAATGATGACATAAAATTTTTACATTCTCCTCTCCATCTCCCGGAGCCCTCTTCGATTTAATGGTTGAGTGAAAGTCCGCTCCTTTACAACTCTTCTTACAGGCCTACAAGGGACTCTGTAAATATCTGCCCTCAGAGTCAGTTGGGTGGTTGGGGCATGCAGGAAGGCAGACCATCTGCGCCTTCAATGTAGATGTAGGTAGGTGACGTAAAGGTCCCTTCAGGACTGAATGTGTGTCGGCGTTTTTGGTTTAAGGCACGACATTTTTTTTTTTGTATATGGCAGGCGAAAGCGGCAGGTATTTCGTGGAGCCTCCCCACACTCTCCGCCAATATCCGAGGCGAGCTAGCGTGCCGCCCTGCAGTCCGCCGATTGATCTGTCAGCTCATGCTGGCAGTCGAGACTTAACGTCCAGTCGTCAATCACTCAACATACTTCCATAACAAACGGACTCGAAAGATATTGCTTCGCACATCAGAAATGTTTTAAATCTGATAAAGTATTTGTTTAAGTAACAAGACTGAGTTACTTTACTAAAAACATTTATTATAAAGTTGATCAAGGTAGTCATCTTTGAATTTTACCAATGTCATTATATTGGTATGAGTATCCACAATCAATTAGCAGTAATCAGTCAATAGTTTAATCTTCTCTGTAAAATATACTGGAGAGTGCTGCTTTTCTTCATCTGCTTGAATGTTAGCTATATTGCGTTTCAGCGTATCAATTATAGCTGCTTGCTTCTTGATTTGGTGTAACTGTTCTGAGATATCTTCGGACCTTTTCTTTCTTTCGATTGCGTCTCTAATCAGGTTTTCTATAAGATCTCTAGTCTGATCATATAGTGTTTCAACAACACTGAGTTTACTTTACTAAAAACATTTATTACGAAGTTACAAAATTAACTGAACAAATAAATATCTATTGACTATTGTTATACATAAAAATTGCTTACAAACAGAGTTCATTCAACGATTAATTTAAATGACGCATAATATCTGTCACTGCTGCAATGAATGAAGTTTGCATTGAGCGAATGAAATATGATGAGTGATAAATTAGAAATTTGTGGCGTTGTGTATAATTAAAATATGCAAATTGTACCTAAGTAGAGAAAAATAATATGTACTCTGTACATTCTCCCGCCTCAAGGTTAAGTGTCGGTAACTCGATCAGAGTTAACTTCATGACAAGTTAAGAAGCAGGGGAGATTTCCGATTGCAAACGGCAAGAAAACGAAGAAAGAAAGAAAGAAAAAAAAAGAAAAAAAATCAAACTCGCTTTAAAACTTTTATGAATAAAGATACAAAATGCGAAAGCGCAAATTGCATGCAACGAAACAGAATGTCAAATGTTTCATTTTCGTAAATAAATGAGATGGTTCGGAGTTTTCACGATTTACTCTCATAAAATGCTTACGCGCTCTTGTGAAAACCGGTTTTCATGAAATATTGATAATGTTGTTGCTGTAAATGGAAACATGTTAAGCGCGAATTACAATTACGACTTCGACTTCAGCTTCGACTTTGCTCAAATGGTAAATACATGTCGCAAGATACAATTGCAACTTCGACTTCGACTCCGACTGAAATTAAACTTTGCTCAAAGTGCAAAGTTGGTGTTCGATCCGGCCAACTTCAGTTCAATCGCAGAAGTCGGGTCTTCTGGTTTGTTCACGCAGTTGAAGCTTTAATTTAGTTACAAATTTCACCTCAGCGTCGACTTCGACTTAAAATCAAGTCGCAGTCGACAGATGAGCCGTAATTGTATTTCACGCTTTACTGCTGTAATCCTATGTGGTAGTTTAGACGGTGTAGTTATTGCGAGCCGCGCACGAAAATGATAGAGGGAGATGAGCGGAGTTGGGGGAGGGCGCGCACAGAACTGCGACTGAGCATAGAGCACGATCATGAAGTTTCTGTCAATTCCTCTTTCACTTGTTTTCTATTCATACGGGGGAGTTCAGAAAAATTGTTATTTTCAGCAATTCCTCTTTCACTTGTTTTTGCATTCGGTGGAGTTCAGGAAATTTTTTTAACATCAGCTGATCATTCAATGATGTCGTTGAAAAATATTGTGTGCAATTGTAATTCGGGATGTTCATTTATTGAAGTGGGGACCATTGATGTGAAAATGTTATGTGTGATTGTTGTGTTTTGTGATTTTAATTCAGGATTTTAATTTGTGAAAGCTTACACCATTGACAGTGAAAATATTGTTTGATTTTCTTGTTTTTAAATTATGATATTTCTACGCGTTCTCCACGGTTGTACCCAACATTTTCTTTTCCTTTTTGTTCCTGGAGAAGGCCAGAGGCAGCGCTTAGTAAGCCCGTAACAATTAAATTATCATCACTATCACTGCTTGAGTAAGCATTTAAAGCAAGGCCGGCATTTTCTAAACTCAAAGCCATTTCCATATCTTCTTCACTGCTAGAACTCGTATTCATGCCTAAAATTGAAATAATATTTTTATAATTAGAGTTTTGAATGCTATTATTATATGTTAATAAGCATACCTTTCAAAATGTGCAAGACCTTTTCTAAAAATATTACCAGTCCAAATAACTTTCAGTTAACGTGAACGCCACCCAGAGAAGAATGTCAAAGACGACGAAATAAGTGATTAAAGAACTGCTCTTGTTTTCGTGCGCGCCGTGCAAAAACTATACCGTGTTAACGCACAGCAAGTTTTTCCCTTCTTGAACAAAGGAGAATAACCGATCACGCGACGCAAAAACTACACCGTCTAAACCAGCCCTATGATATTTGAACAGTACGTGTTTCTGTCCGTTTTACCATGAAGAGATTAAGTGGGAGAAATCATGCTAGATTCTCTGAATTTTCGGGAAAAATGTGAATTTTATTTGAGAGGAACTTTACATCTCCTTTCAGCATCTGGGCCAAAGCGAAATTTATCTTTTTCGTAAAAATGGGAGGTAGTGTGACCTGATGTACATTATTATGAATAGGTTGAAAGGATTTTGAGGAGTTTAGTATGATTTTGTCGTTCGGGTAATCCTACGTTCTCTCGATTTTTGTTTTTGACTCGTTGTCCCAGTTGCACTACAATAGTGCATAGCCAAATTCTTTTCCCCCATTAATGCAAAAGATGAAAGTATATGAAATTACTTGTTTCATTCTAAAAACACCAAAAAATTTCCAAATTTGCTCTACTGCTTCTTAACTTGTCGATGCTGGAATTTCGCTGCACCCCTTGATGGACCTTGGTGCTGGGATCGGCCTTGCCCTTGTTCTTAACTTGAAACTGCTCTTTCGTCCGCAGTATATGCAAAGACCGATGGTAATGACAACACATCTGATTAGATATGGCATACTGTAGTGATGTAGGTCATGGATGTTTAGTTTTGGCATATTTTCTATGCGTTCTTGGTGAAACCTGATTGAGTCGTCTAGATTTTCTATATCATTGTTGTTTACTTCTTGAATTAGTTGTGGCATAGTAATTTTTGACGAATTCGACAGCTGATCTTTATTCATGGCTATGAAGTTAGATATAACCGTATTTTCTGGGATAGGTGATATGTGCATTTTCGAACTGCGATCGTTTGAGCTTATGTATAGATTCTTATGATTAATAATACAATCTCCTCTTGTTTGAATGATTCCATTGCCATATAGTGATAATGATTGTCTTTTATTGTCACAACTGGTTTCGAAGGTCAGGTTTTCTCGTAATGCAAATAGCCACTTACTTGGCTTGTGTAATCTTCTCCAATAGTTATAATGGTGATATATGATTCTCGTTATTGAAGAGCTCCATTTCACAATGACTTTGATTTGATTTGAGAGTGAAGAAGTTGCATACAAGCTGGTCTTCTGTTAACCTCTCGCATCCTTTGAGATCTTCTTCTTCTTCTATTGGGCTAAATCGATCTCGTCGTCGATTTGCTGGAAGGATCGATGTAGATGTATTGTTCATTGTGACTAGTAGGAATAGTTATTATTTCATACAATGGATAGGTTTCTGTGCTCACCAGAGGAATTCGAATATCGAATAGTACATTGTTTTCCGTGATTCTTGAGTTGTAAAGTGTTATTAGAAAGGACTTACTCCCAGTCCCTGGTAAGTTGGGTGGTAAGTGTTTACGAATTGATGTCAGCTGCTCGTTAAGTTGTTAAGGTGTTAGGACGAATGTATTTATTTTTCCATGTTTAATATCTGTACTGAGTGATAGAATTTCCCTTTGTAAACGTTGAAATGTAATTAGGTTCAGAGTTATCAGAATAGCTGCGGAATTGCCTGATTGATGAAGAACTGCCTCATATTGTGAATTATTTAATTGATTGGCTATTGTTTCGATTTGAGTATTCATTAGATTGAATTGGTGTTGAACGATCTCGTGGTTTCTTTTCATAATGTTGACCGTATTCCTTACTATTGAGGCCTGATTTCTAATAATTGTCTGGCATAATCTTCATTTTCCTTGATTTCACTTATTTGCTTTTCATATTGTGCAGCAAAGTCTTGGTCCAGAATTCCGAACAATTTATTTGTGACCGTTCCTAATGCCTAATCTACAATACATGGTTAAACCACGTCGTCAAAACGATATCGTTTGCTGAAGAATGCATATAAATACACGAAATATGTAAGTAGTGGTAAGCTGCCAAATTAAACAGCTGTATACCTGTCAATTATCATAAATGTAATTGCTTCCTCGATTTCATTGCAGAATTACATCAAAGGAGGTATTTGTTTTCAATAATTTATACTATAATATAGTAAACTTAGTAAACTAAGAAATTGCTTGGGACAAGTCGAATAATATAAAATATTGCTTTCAAGACTGAAAGTACAAGTTCCAGTTTACAGCTGTTTTGTTCTAAATTCCCCTACATGGTTCTAAATTGTGCTGAATACACCTGAGGTATTACTATATCGGTTTTGCTGATTAACTACTACACATAAGCTCGTGTCGTCAAATGAATGAGAGAGAAGGGACATTTTTGCAAGCATAAATTTTCAAATGCAAGAGTAGGAAGCAAATACAAAAATCCATATCGTTTTGACGACGTGGTTTTACCATGCATTGTAGATTGGGCATATGAATCCAAATGGTGCTTGCTTATTGCGAATTCGTGGATATTCATTTTGTTGGTATAATATGTTGTTCAGTTGTTCGATTTCTAACAATTGATATTTCAATGCTTGGGTTGTGGCATGACATAGATCACTTGGCAGCTGAGTTTCTTCATCGCATAACTGATTCAGTTTCCGGATTGATTTTCGGATGCCATAGAGTTCTTTCCAATATGTTGTTAGGTTGTAATAGACTACCAAGTTCTATTCGCAACAGTAAAATCCCATCTCGGAAATTTCATCAAAATATAATCCTTTGTGGTTATCAACTTGGTTAGTCGATATGGTGCGTTGGCGGTTTCACCCAGTGCTATGACCAACAAGGTAGTAATGATGAACAGATGTTACGGTATTGCTTCACATAGTCATCATCACAACATCATAAAAACATTTGACACCATTTCACTTGTTGTGACATAAAAAATCTGACCTGCATTAATAACTTTGCAGAATGTAAGTCGGATCAAATGTCACAACATATCGATACCAGAAGTGGTTCAAAGTGAAATATGGAAAATGATGATTAATTCATTTTTTGTTTATTTGCAAAGTGAATTAATGAGGCGATGGCGATTGCTACACATCGTTGTTTATTTTTGTAAGAATTATTTTTGATATGTGTAAAAAACTTGTAGTTCAGCTCAGTGAGGAGTTAGTTCAGTCAGCGGTCAGTTAGTGAGTTGTTTTTTAGAAAGTAAGTTGAAAAAACGGAATGCAAGTAATAGCGGCAGTGCGATTGGAAGTGATTTAATGTTAATACAAGTAAAAGCACGAGTGAGTGGCTCTAATAATAATAAAAAATATAAACATATGATATATACATATGTAGTAACATTTAACAACAAAAAAATAAATTAAGTTGTTTTATGAAATTTTTGACTGTTTTGTTGTAATAATTCTTGCTGTAATTAATTTTGCTGTACACGTTGAGGAGGTTACAGCGAGTAACCAATCGTAAGAACGTTACACAGATAGTTCAGAAATTTGGACTTGCGAGCTTGGTTTAATGATGATGTCCCAGGTTCGTGTCGACTCATCTTTGAATGGCTTGCATTATAGGTCCTTTCACTCCTTCGTCGTTTGTGACAACTTTGTACAGATGCATTTCGTTCGTCGTTATTTGTTTCCCCTGAGGGAACAGGCGTCGCTTTAGTATCATTGTCAGAGTCTATTTCTTCAGTTTACATTTCGCCTAAATTATTTTGATCATTACTTACCGGCAGCATCCAGATTTTGGTAAGTGGTCGTTTAAGGATTCCAGATTTCGTTTTCATAGTTACGACTCTGACAAGTCCATCACTTCCCGGTTGTATTTTAATTATTCTTCCAAGAGCCAAACGAGACGGAGGTGAATTATCTTCTCTTATTAATACGATGTCGAATTCTGTTGGGTTAGGCTACTTCTGCGCCCATTTTAGTCTTTGTTGAAGTCTTCCAAGCTATTCATTAGACCACTTTTCCCAGAAGTCCTGGTACATTTTTTCCACTCTGTCCCATCTTTGAAAAAGACCAGTATTGGTTTCTAAGTAGTCCTTATCTGGTATTGACATTATAGGTGCACCAGTTAAAAAGTGACCAGCTGTGAGCACTTCTAGGCTTTCTGGGTTTTGTATTAATGGACATAATGGACGAGGATTGAGACACCCTTCTATTTGTGTCATTAGTGTTGTCATTACTTCGTATGTCGTTCTCGTTTCATCAACTACTCGACGCATATGATGCTTGGTCGATTTGACGCCGTCTTCCCAAAGCCCTCCGAAGTGTGGTGACGATGGAGGAATGAAATCCCATTGAGAGCCAGTTTTAGGTCTTTATTTACTTTGCTGGTGGCCACGAAATTAGTGGCATTATCACTGTATATATATGCCACAGTCCCTCTTCTGCTTACTAATCTTTTAAGCGGCTATGAAGACCTTTGATGTGCGATCGGTGAATACCTCAATATGAATTGCTTTGGTAGTCAAACATATAAAAATTGCTACATATCCCTTGTAAGTGCGGTTGCCTCTACCTGTTTTCACAAGTGGGTCCTGCATAATCCACACCAGTATGAATAAATGGACAACTCGGAGTTACTCTGGCTGTGGGTAGCATTCCCATCATCTGTTGCGGCGTTTCGGCCCTGTATCGATGACATTGAAATCATTTATGGATATAACCTTTAATTGCCTTTAGTCCATTAATTACCCAATATTTTTGACGGATTATCTCCAAGGTTAACGTGTTTCCTCCGTGTAGTGTCTTCTTGAAGGGTTGATCTATAATAAGTGTAGTTAATTCGCTTTTATGGGAAAGTAGTATAATAAATGATTGGTATTAATGCGTCTTCGATTTCTTTCACAGCCAGTGAGTCACATTTTCTTGCATGTCTATCCGCCGTCCAATTGTTTACGAATCGTTTACAGTATGCAAAGATACGTAGAACTATCCATAATGAACGGTGGCTTCGAAGTAGGAGATCGAATACGTTTGAATCTTGCGTACATATTAGTGTGTGCATTGCAATCTTTTTCCTTTCTAGTTCTGTTTCTTCGAACTATTGTTTACTTTCTGGATATGTGATCTCTTCACATTTCAGCCAGTATGGACCTTCCCACCACAGCGAATGGGCTTCTAGTTGTTATGGATAGATTCCTCGATTCAGGATTCTCAGAGGACTTTACGTAGTAGCAATTTTCCTTGGTTGTTCTTAATTGTATATCTGCAATTCTGTTGCCCACGATAGGACTATTTTGGAGTCTGTCCAAACAAAGTAGGGAATATTTGGAATTTCTAGGCTGTCTATAGTTTAATTTAATAAATTTGCAAGAAGATGCGCTCCACATAATTCTAATTTTGCTCGTGTTAGTTTCGACTTTAGGGGAGCAGCTTTAGTTTTAGCGGTGAGTAGCGAGACAGTCATTTTTCCGTTATGAACTATTCTAAAGTATATTACTGCACTGTAGGCTCTTTCCGAGGCATCTGAAAACCCGTGCAACTCGTATTTGTAATCGCAGTGAGAGTATCCAATCCATCTTGCTATTTTAATTTTTGTTAAAATTGATAATTCTTGTCTGATCTGATTCCATTTTTGCTTAATTTTCCCAGGTATGGTCTCAGTCTAGGCGCTCAGCCCAAATTTCTTGAAATAATAGCTTGATAGTAATAATTATTGGGGCCAATAGTCCAATTGGATCGAATATTTTAAAGGCTTCGGACAGCGTCTCACGTTTAGTCAGAGGATCGCCATTATTTGAAATATTCACTTTTATTTTGAAGTAATCAATGGACGGAATCCAATGAACTCCAAGTGCATTGATTTTTCATGATCGAAATTCATTTCTGTAGCTGATTCCCTTCCCATGGTAGTTTCTGTAAGAGTTCTCAGCTATTGCTACTCCATTTTCTCAAGTTGAACCCTCCGCTCTTAAGGGCGTTTATTAATTCATGACTTATTTTACTGACTTCTTCTAAAGAATCCCCTCCATGTGCATGTATGTGACTCGCATGATGACTATGACTTTTTCTGCAAATGGAAAGTCTTTAGCAGTATCTTTGGCCACTTTTTGAAGTGTTCGAATTGCTGGTGCACTTGTGGTTCCATATGTGACTGTAGTTAATTTGTACTCCCTGACGGGTTCTTTTTCAGAATTTCACCACAAGATTCTCTGATAATTCTGGTCTCTAATATCAATGTTTACTTGGCGATACATTTTTTAAATGTCAGATGTGAATACTACTTTATGTTTTCGCCATCTGAGGGACTGAAATCAAATTCTGTTGTATTTGTGGTCCGACTAAAAGTATTTCATTCAAACTTTCATGTTTATTTCTTTTTGCTGTACAATCAAATACCACTCTTAGTTTTGTCGTTGTACTGTCGTGTTTTAGTACAGCGTGATGAGGTAGGTAATATGCTGTGTCCAAATTATCAGTTGCTAAGATCATGTGGCCAAGTGTTAGATATTCATTTATAAAGTCCTTATACATGACTTCAAACGTCTTTTCTGTCTTGATTTTCTTAACTATCTGGAGTAGTCTTGCTAATGCGATTTCTCTAGAACCCCAAGATTGGCGGTTTCAGGATCCTTTTTAAATGGTAATCTTAGTGTATATCTACCGTCAGTATTTCTTCGATGAGTAGTTCTGAAGTGAGTTTCACACATTACATCTTCACCTGTCAAGACTGTATCAGTTTTCAAATCCTCGATTTCCCAAAATTTTCGAATTTCTTTATTTAAATCTACTTCAGATATGTAGAATTGGTAGCATTGCTATGGTAGACACACTTTGTTTCACTTCGCCCGACAGTATCCAACCTAATTGCGTTTCTTGAGCTATGGGAGTTTCTGGAAGCCCCCGCAGTACACTTTCCATTAGTATTTTAGCAAACACTTCTGCTACAAGTATTACATCAATTCTTCTTGGTACATCTAAATTCGGATCTGCTAATATTAGATTCGTTGTGTGTTTCCATTAATTTTTTCGGACGGCATCACTCATTAGCTTTTTGAGTACTAATGCTGTTGTTGTTGTGAAAAATGATGATGGAAATCTTGGCTTTACTGTTAATTCAATGCATGTTTGAATATTGTCAATCTTTGCACCTCCTACTGCTGGTGGCGTTTATTCGTCTTCTTGGCAGTTTTAACTTCTGAACCGCTTCTGGCTTGAGCTCCCTGGTCAATAAGCGCTCGCAGCATAATTGTATTGTTGTTTTTACCAACTGCTTGTAGCATTGCAGGACTAACAATACAGTACACTGATTTTTACTTTCTGCAATATGAGTTGACACTACTGACGTACTTGGTTTAGTCGATTCTCTCTCATTGGTTTCCTGATTGTTTAGCTTCCAATCAGATTTTTGAGATGATGAACTTAAATGTAATAGTGTATGATGTTTTCTATTAGATATTCTACAAGTTTTCCAACTTTTACAATTCTGAGATGCATGGCCCTTAACTAGGCAATTGGAGCAGAGTTTTGCTTTTCTGATCTCTTCGTTTCTTTGGAGAGCATTCAATTTATTAAATTTTTCACAAGTATAAATCTTGTGATTTGCTTTGCAGAAACCGCATATTGATTTTATTCCCACCATACCGTGGTGTATTTTTACTTCATTCCTTTTGTCTATAATTTTGGCTGGCTGATTGACCTTCGTCGGTTCCATAGATTCTAGCACTTGAAATCTGTTTTCAAGAAAATTTAGGAATTCATCTAGTACTTGAATCTTTCTAGGATTTTTCAATAATTGTTCATCGATTTTCGAGATTCTTTGTCTAGTTTTTGTATTAGTAAATGAATAATAAGAGGATCCCTGTTCGTAATGTCTATGTCTAGATGTTTTAATGCTTCTAGGCATTCCAGTGTTGAGTCGTGTAGATTTTTTAGACCAGCCGATGATTCTTTTAAAAGTTCTGGTTGATTACAAAGTCTTCTTAGTTGGGCTGACAGTAAAGTTCTCATATTATTATATCTGCGATTTTCATTAGTAACGGTAACATGTTGAATCAGTTCATTTGGTTCTTCATTCACGTTTACTTTTAAATAAAATAGTTTCTCGGTCTTAGTAATTGTATTATTCTTATGTATTAGATCAATGAATAAATTTCTGAAGGACGGCCATTTCAGATAATCGCCGGAAAAGATTGGTATATCAATACATGGAAGCTTTACTGCTGCGCTTATCTCAGTTCTAGGAGTAGGTGCCTCAATTGTTGCTAATGGTGTAGATAGACTCTACAATTTTTCTTGTAATTGAATTAACGCTTCCTGGTTTCAGTTGCTGCAAAGACATCATGATCAAAGTAGTCATCTTTGAATTTTCCCAATGCCATTATATTGGTATGAGTATGCACAATCAATTAGCAGTAGTCAGTCAATAATTTAATCTTCTCTATAAAATATACTGGAGAGTACTGCTTTTCTTCATCTGCTTGAATGTTAGCTATATTGCGTTTCAGGGTATCAATTATAGGTGCTTGCTTCTTGATTTGGCGTAACTGTTCTGAGATATCTTCTGAACTTTTCTTTCTTTCGATTGCGTCTAGAATCAGGTTTTGTATAAGATCTCTAGTCTGATCATACAGTGTTTCAACTTGACTGTAGTAGTTCTCGATGAAATATTTTATTTTGTTCCCTTAGTGCTTCGAGTTGTGTATTGATGTTATCGAACTCTTCCCATGCAGTGTTGAGTGACTGTAGCCGTGCCTCGCCATAATCTTTAGTCTTCCTAGCCGAAGAATCTTTGCTGATTTGTGCAGCGATCTTGATGCTCTTTATGTATTTTGCCTGATCCTTCAGTATCTGATCCATGATGAGGATGATGAATTAGTAGGTTGATGATGCTTTTACCTCAACTGATGATGATTTCAAAGTAGCAGGAAAAAATGTTATTGTGTATTGTTGAAGACACTAGTTAAAAAATCTTTGGACCCTTTGTTCCAGAAATTCAATAATAGTCTTTCAACTTTATAATTACAGCCTTTGGACCTTAATTCCAGAGGTTGTATTTGCTATAATAATCTGTTGCCTGAAGACCCAAGTTCTGCAAGCTTGATGATTACAGCAGCGACGTTTTGCTCGAAGGATCAAAAAATGCATAAGTAACAACACTGAGTTTACTTTACTAAAAACATTAATGACGAAGTTACAAAATTAACTGAACAAATAATTATCGATTGACTATTTTTATGCATAAAAATTGCTTACAAACAATAAAACAAACTGATGATTTTTACATAATGCAGAATTCATTCAACGATTAATTTTGCTGACCCATAATATATGTCACTGCTGCAATGAATGAACTTTGCATTGAGCGAATGAAATATGATGACAAATTAGGAATGTGTGGCATTAACCCTTTGTATATAATTAAAATATGCAAATTGTAAGTAGACAAAAATAATAATTATATATACTCTGTACAGTATTTATTGAGGTAAAAATTTCATTAAAATTGCATTAAAATTGCAAGTAGGGTAACTGTACGGCATACCAGTAGGAAGTTAATGCAAATCGACGATAAAATACTGGTGCACAGTGAAATTTCAATTTCGAGAAATATGGTCAATTCTAAGAAATACATCAATTCCTTCCTACATTGAAAAGAATTTACAAAAATCCGCACTGATGTACCTAGATCTACGTTCATAAAAATGTTTAGCTAACAAGCCCAAGCAAACAAATCAATCGAACTTTCACGAAGCCGAGATTCCCCAGACATAATTTTTTCAACTCGGTTTCAGCTACCAATAATACAAACGAATTCTGAAGAAATACGGTCGATTTAAATTCTAAGAAAGAAATGAATTTTTGCCTATATTGAAAAAAATTGTTGGTTCGTATCCATGATATATTTAGCCGAGATCAGTGAAATATTGAGGTTTGCTATGAGCTCTTCCATATATCAGTTTCTTAGTACTACCGTCGATATCTGTATATTTCTTGTCTGTGATTATACCCTACATAAAAATAAAACTTAAATAAAGTGAAAACCAAAAGGGATTGCCCGAGTTAGTTCATTTATGAAATTGTTTTTGCTACTTTTATGAAAACGCTGTGTACAAAATTGCAGCTCTCTTCATCGACGCGTTCTCTGGCAGTGTCGAACTATATAGTGAAAATCCAAAATTTTGTATGGCAACACGAAGAAGAGCTTGCTCGATTTGACCATTTTTGAACATTCACTTTTTTTTAAACGGCGTGTAAATTTCCAGCACTCTAAGTGAACGTATTTTGGAGTTACGGGTTGCTGGTAGTTATATATAAAAGTATTAGAAATGAACTGCTTCACATTCATACGGAAATAAGGGATTCAGTACAATAAGGCTTAAATCATATTATTTGAATTTCGTTTTTCGAAGGAGTCACATTTAGGCAATGTGATATAGGGGGAACTCCCAACTACATATGCCTCTGAGTAGTGTAGTACAGTAATGGTTGCTACTACCTAATATCTATATATATACATATATCTATATTTATCTATATAATATGAGAAAAAATTTCAAGCACTTTCTCCATATTCTATTCTAAGTCCCTTTGTCATTCAAATATCCTCTAAATTGACCTACTAAATGAATATATTGTGAAACATCAACATGACTACCAATCGTTGAAAGCTTAAGAGTTTGGTCCGGGCGTTAACGGGATTCAAGTGATACAAGCCATTTATATGCACTAGCCTACCGAAATTTGAAAGAAGTCATACCGCCAAATGTAGTTCCAGCGGAAAAATGAAGCATTAAAAAAATGCAGTGCAATTATTTTTCTTTCCAATTATGTATGAAAATAGCGAGTAGAACAAATTTATGGAACCTTTGATGTTCGAACGAAAACTAAGCTACTTTTATATCAAAATATAGCAGTGAATCTGACAGTATGCCAGAATCCCAGGACAGGGAAAATATTAATATTTAAATATGTATATATTTTTGTCAAAGTAATTACCTCTCACTTGCTTTAATGTCCTCGGATCTGAAGGAAGTAGAGAATTGAAAACATCCACTGGTGCAATCCCCTGGGACGCATCAACCTTCGATTCCATGCGTTTTCTTACATTTAGTTTGAATCTTTTGTTAGTACTGCATTTTATCAAATCGTATCGTTTAAGGCATATTTCCGGCATCTGTAAGAAAAAGATTACAATCGTTAAAATATTTGTACATATGAAGAGAAAGGTGTGATCGCTCACCCACTGTGTAAGAAATCTTTTTGTCGATATTTAAACACATTGCGAACGAAAAAACCGTAATAATAGCCCCGTACGAAAAACATTTTATTCGTTTTATTGATCGATCTACAAAAAATGATGTCGCATTGCACTTTGAAAAAATTAACAG
Source organism: Dioctria linearis (assembly GCA_963930735.1). Taxonomy (NCBI): domain Eukaryota; kingdom Metazoa; phylum Arthropoda; class Insecta; order Diptera; family Asilidae; genus Dioctria; species Dioctria linearis. The sequence goes on from OZ005740.1 coordinate 193,256,426, forward strand.
GAATTAATAAATTTTAATAAAGCAAAGTAATAGAGCAAAGTAGTAGAGTATAGTAATAATATAAAATAACTAGCATTATTGTGTATTTAATAATATTAAAAATGTCCAGTTGCTGAAATTATTTTATACATGGTGTCCAATGTATGTACAAGTACATCGAAACACAAACGAAAATCAAAATTGTATATTTTCTCGTGCATTTGGTTAATGTACATATGTATGTATGCATGTATGTATGACTGTAAGTATGGATGCATGCATTCATTTATTTATGTTAATTTCGAGAATATGGCCCATCTTCACACAGATCCCGGTTTATCGACCAGCTCCAACCACATCCCAAGACTATACACATAAGGGAGAAGACATTTGGAATAATCTGGGTGTTTAACCACAACAGCAGCTCATATAAAAGGCTACTACTCAGCAGGGTGTATTTGCGAAGTGCACAAGCCATAAAAAAACACTTCTCCTAGCGCACAAGCAGGAGTTTGTGAAGCGCACAATTGTTAAGGGATTACGCATTGTTTTGGAAACGCGCGGCTATGGTTAAGGTCAACGCATTGATATGGCACGTATCTTTACCTGATCTATGTAAGTTAAATTAAGTTTTTTAAACCACTAATATCAATATGAGGAGTACGCTCCGCGCCAAGCGCAAAGAAACACACGAACAGGCTGGCTGTGTGTGTGCCCCTGGCAGCCTGCCTGTGTGTGTTTGTGTGTGTGTGTGTGTTTCTTTGCGCTTGGCAAATACACCCTACGTGGGTATATTACTTAAGGCCGTGACACATTAAAAGCAGAAAGCAGCGACAGAAGCAGAGGCAGAAGCAGAAATTTTACATTTCTGCTTTGCCAACCACATTGAAAGCAGAAGCAGAAAACAGATATTTGTCAACTACAAATGTCAAGTGCTATAATTTTCAAGAATTTAATGTTAATTTGTTATATCTAACAAAATTAATTATTTTGTCCTCCATAGAAATTTTGTTTTTCTCGCATCAACCTCTTTGACAATTTTAAAAGAAAGGACGCCAACAATGCAATACAAATTTTAGCTCTCTTTATATTGGTAGTACTGAGCAGAAGCAGAATTTTTTAGATTTGATCAACTTTCAAGTTCTGCTTCAGCTGCTGCCGCTGCCTCTGCTTTCAATTTGTTAGTGCTCGAACAGTTGCATGGTTTCAAAAAAAATTCTGCTTCTGTCGCTGCTTTCTGCTTTTAATGTGTCACAGCCTTTAGGGCAGGTAAAGATGTGACCTAAAACAATGCGTAATCCCTTAACAATAGGTGTGCGCTTCGCAAACTATTTTTAACTAGATTAATTTTGGGTTGTGCGCTTCGCACATATACCCACTCAGCACAAGACAACACATAAAAATGTAAAAAAACTAGAATTGGTATAATACCAATTCTTATGATACCCTAGATGTATGCCTGTATGTTATTTCGTATGGTCACCCACCCATGTGTGCAAATTTGATTTTTGAAGTGGTTTTCTGCATATATTTCTAGAACGCTTCTTCAGACAGTAAAAATGGTTATAAACAATTTTATAGGATTTCACATTCTGAAGAACTTTTCAGTACAATAAAAACGTCTACTATTTTTATAAAATGCCGTGTATAAAATTTCAGCTCTCTACATTGACGCGTTCTCAGGCAATGTCCAAATATATAGTGAAACACAAATTTTTTGTATGGCAGGTTCGAATTTAAATTAACTTAAAAAAAAAAACCCCCGGGTGCAAAATTTTAGCACTCTGTGAACGCGTTCTCGATTTATCGTGAGAACGGGCACACAAACATGCAAAAATTAAAATAACTTTTAATATTATGCGGGGTGTTCAATCCATTTTGTTCTGCAAGCATTATTTCTATGCGTTAAGCATGAATTACAATTACGACTGATCAGTAGACTACGACTTTGCCCAAATTGTAAATGAATGTGGCAAATAATAATTGCAGCTTCGACTTCAAATGAAACTGAACTTTGCTCAAAGAGCAAAGTTGGTGTTGGATGCGAACAACTTGAGTTCAATCACAGAGGTCGGGATTTCTGGTTTGTTCAAGCAGTTGAAGCTTTAATTTAATTACAAATTTCACGTCAGCGTCGACTTCGACTTAAAATCAAGTCACAGTCAACAGATTAGTCGTAATTGTAATTCACGCTCTACAAACGGTATGACAAACTAAGTCCGGTGACACACGATGATACACACTCCAGACTAGACACGACGCAAAAACCGGTTCTTGTATCGAAAGTGTATCAGCCCATGGTAGATTAGTTTGTACACAATTGATACACGTCTTGAGGCACCAAAGAAAATTCATTTTTTCTATATAATCTATACGCATACAAACTGAGTAGTACACGCATACATATGTAATAAAACATTCGTGTATCATCCGAGTCTAATGCCTAGTTTACAATGCATTGTAAAACCACGTCGTCAAAATGACATGGATTTTTGTGTTGGCTTCCCACACTTGCATTTGAAAATTCATGCTTGCAAAAATGTCCCTTCTCTTTCATTCATTTGACGACATGAGCACGAATTTCTTCCTCGGAACTGGAGTACATTTGGATAAAATCTGCCGCTCTCGGTGTGAACACTCTATTTTGCCGCGCGCCGCCGGGCAGTGCCACGCCGTGCCGCGACGCTCCCGGTGTGACCAGGGCTTAAATTCCTTTTCATTCGAAATAAGTCCGCACAATTTGTTAAATGATGCTTTTTGCATTCTTAAGTATATTTGTAATCGAACCTCATCACTTTTCTCTGTTTTTCTTCAAGCAGAGCTACGAATAATAGAATTTCTTCCTCGGAATTGGAGTGAGTACATTTGGATAAAATCTGCCGCTCTCGGTGTGAACACTCTATTTTGCAAGCCTGGGTGCGACGTGCCCCTTCATCACTCATCTCCCTCCCCTAGTATTTGGTTATATCGGGTGGTATCACCCTATCGGCATAAACACTTTTAGCATTTGATGAAGTGACTAAAAATTTCAGACACATAATGTAAAAATTGGCTAAATCAAAACTGTTACACTATTTGCCTACTCTCCATGAAGTGTCTTAACTTTTCGTGAAATGCTGAGTTACGTCAAATGTCTACGTCATATGCATTCTTCAGCAAACGATATCGTTTTGACGACGTAGTTTTACTATGCATTGTAGAAGTTAATAAATTCACTTATACGTTTATCAAAAAAAATAAAAAGATCAACTTTAAATTATTATTGGATCTTTATTCTATCAAATATAAACGAGAACTGAACTAAGAAATAATCTAAAAGTAAAGCGCCAAGTTGAATCTGAATCTAAGATGATTCCCACGGCTGGCATGCAAGCATGAGACATGATGTTAAAACTGCAATCGCTGCAATTCCCACACGTGGCTTGGAGACGATTTGGTTTAATGTTGATATGTGGGAGATATGATGATTGCACGTGATTAGGTGTTGTATTCCTCGTCGCATGTTCTCCTATTTGTTAAGTCTTCCCCTCTTAGATGCGGATGTCCTCATACGTTAAATCTCGTAGAACTTAGGCCGGCTTATGGAATAATGTTGGGCAAGATCAAAAACTGCTGATGTGGTTAAAGCTGGATGAATATCTTTGCTTTCTTCTAGGTTAGTGAACTTTGGAGCGATTTCCTTACTTGTATTGATGTGGATTTCCGTTTGTTTTTTATTTTTTATGAAAAATATTACCAAAATTGCTAATATGATGGCTATTGAGGTAAGCAGTCCGTAACTGGTCCATTGATGAAGAATCTTCTCGGTTTCCAGAAGTTCTATTTTGTTGGTATTGTTTATATGTAGGTCTTTCATCATTTCAAGTGATAATAATTCTCGATATTGACTTTCTTCTGAACTGATTTGCAAGATGGCAGGTAAGACATGAAGGGTTGGCTTTTCTTTGGAGATAAAAGTTCTTCCGTTAATACTGATCGTCGAATTGTGGAATTTGATGAGGAAAGTTCCATTAAGATTGTGTACCGAATCGTCGATTCTTATGGCACCGCTAAATTGGTTGAATAGCAGAATACCTTCAGAAATTTCTTCTATTGATGTTACATGTTGATTATTGATTTTGTTGCAGGTTGCGCTTGTACTTTTTAGGAGATGGGGAATACACGTAGTATTACTAATGTCTATGATATTATCCTGTTTACAAATTGACAAATAACCTAAACTTTTACAATCTTCTGTTATGGCAAAAATACTATTTTTGTTTTTCAGGATATTTGTGTAAGTTATATCATTAATTACATTATTCCTCTTAACTGGTTTGACTAATAATTTTTCAAATGTTACGTTACTTGTTATTGGAATATTTATTACGTAAAATAATGAAACGGAGTTTGTAATTACTTTAACAATAGCAAAGTCTAACGCTTCTTCTGGCGTAGCATATGGTAAGTTCTCCTTATCTAAAATATCTGTAGCTAACTTAATTTCTTCTTTAGATAGTATTATTGAGTTTACAATTCCAACTTTGGCCCAATGGATGGCGTAAGCAATATTAGTTAATTCTACCTTTATTAATTTTAATTTATACTGAATACTTAGTACTAAATGATCATTTAATGAGTGGTCATTTTTTATTAACTTCATTATTTGATTTGTAATATTCGTAATGTTATTTATTCTTTCGTTATACAATTCATTGATAATAACTTGTTTATTATTATTTGACAAGACATTATTTATTTTATTCTCTATCATTACAAAATCGTCATGGTCAGGATTTCCAGCTATCCATTTCCATGCTGAGCCAATAAAATCTAATGATCTTTTTGCCTTATGTGGCTTTAAATTGTTTAATAAATTCTGTATTTGCGATATCTCGTGGGAAAGATAAGGGAAGAGGGTATAATTTTTAGGAATTTGGTTCTCTAGAAGTGAAGAGATTTCGGATATAAATGTTTCGTAAATATTTAACTCGATTATGTGGATTAGTTTAAAATGACCTTCCTGGATCCTTGCAGCTCCCACGTTTAGGACTATGATTTGCGAATTAGAATAGTCCAAGATTTGGACTTCTCCTCTGATCGAGTAGATGACATGTCTGAAATGAGAAATTTCAGTTTCTTATGTGAGTTTTGTGTATGACTTTTCCTGATTCTGTGAGAACAGTTGTGTTGCGATTTTCTTTCACAATTTCTTTGATGTACCTAACGGTTAGCTTTGATCCTATTCTCCTATTATGCTTTACGAAAATTGGTTCTCCAATCTCATAGTTTTTTACAGGCTTTCTTTTTTCATTGTGATATTTAATGTCTTGTTGCTGTTTTTGTCTGAGTTTGCTGATGTTGTTTGAGCGGGATAGCTCGAAATCTTCTGGGCCGACTCTAGGGTCTCGTCCGTAAAAAAGTTCAACTGGTTTTTTTCCAGTTGTAGAATGGACGGTAAAATTGTACTCATTGACCGATCGTTCCAATAGCTCTTCAAATGAGCGTTCAACGCCGTCGCTCTTCAAGCATCGCATTATTTCAGAGAGAGTTGAGTGGAAACGTTCAACTTGACCGTTGATTTCACTCTTATAAGATGGTGTTCTGAAAATTTTTATATTTAATCCATCTTCCATCATGGAAGTTATCGTGGCAGAGTTCAGTGCCTTCTCGTTATCAATTATGACGTGTTCAGGAACACAGAAAAAGAATAATATATCTCGTAGAGGACGTTTTATATCCTCTATTGACCTGGATTTGATTATTTTTGTACGTGCAAATTTCGTAAATTTATCAAGGGCAGTAAGAACAAGGTTTCTTTCAGTAGAATAGATATCAATGTGAACAATGTGACCGGGGTAATTTGGAATAGGTGTAGGATTTATATGTTGATTGTTTGGATGTCTATCATACTTGTTTTCTTTGCAAGTATTGCAGCGTTTAACCAGATATTTTATTTTAGAACTCATTCGTGGGAAGTAATATTTTTCCAATAATTGAATTCTATTTTCTTCGGCATTACGATGAGCTCTTTGATGAACTCTCAGAATTGTTTCTTCTTGTTCCGTTTCATTTACTATGTCTTGTACAATAGTTTGGGAAATCTAATTTTGTAATATCGAAAGTGTATTGGGTAAATCTCTTGTACTTTACCCATTATAGACTCGTCCGCTTTTAAACCATTTATAGTACGTGCATTAAGATATCTTTTGCATAAATTAATAATTTCTGTTGTGGTAAATTGAGGTTGAATGATGATGTGACGGAGATAATTTGGAAATGGGGATTTTAGCTGGTAACTTGTTTCTTGACCTATTTGTAGGATGATTTGATTGCGGAAGACGTTTATGGGACACTCTACTGTTGGAATGAGATTATGTGATGAACTCTCATCACTGTGTTGTGTTGTGGTCAGTGGGTTTAGATGCGTTTCTAAGGGTGGTCTTATTAGCGCATCGGCTACCACATTCGCTTTGCCAGGTGTGTGCTCGAGTTTGTAATTGTACTCTTCGAGGATAGCTTTCCATCGTTTCATCTTACAATTAGTGTTTTTGTTACTGAGAGCGTACGTAAGGGGCTGATGATCCGTATAGATTTTTATCTTTCTTGCTCCATAGAGGTAGTTTCTTAAAGAGTTTAAGGACCAAATTATTGCCAGCATTTCCTTCTCGTTGGTGGCATAGTTCTCTTCAGTTTTACCTAGCGTTCTCGACAGAAATGTTATTGGTCGATTGTTTTGAGATAGCACCGCTCCCAACGCGTGGTCTGATGCATCAGTTGCGAGCTCAAATTCTTTTTCGAAGTCTGGGTGGTGTAGAATAATTTCTTCTGATGTTAGTGATAATTTGATTTTGTTAAATGCTTCCATAGCTTCTACTCCGAGGTGAATAACTTTATTTTTCGAGAGATTTTTGGACACATGTCCATCTTCCCCTCTTAAAAGTGATGTCAGGGGTTTTGCTAGTTTTGCATAGTCTCTTATGAAACGACGATAATAGCCTGACATACCGAGAAATGATCTCAAATCTTTTAGTGTTTTAGGTGGTGGCAAATTGGTTATTGCCTCCACTTTCTTATGGTTGGTTTTAATACCCTGTCTCGACACTACGAACCCAAGGAATTCGACTTGTTCCTGGAGAAATTCACATTTGTCTAATTGAATCTTTATATTTGCTGCTTCTTAAGTGTTAAATACCTTTGCTAGGTTTTCAAAATGTTCTGATTCGTTTTTTCCGAATATAATAATATCATCGATGTAAACATAGCATATTTTGCCTATGTGTTCCCGCAGAATATCGTCTAAGGCTCTTTGAAAAATAGCAGGGGCATTTTTCAGCCCAAAGGGTAGACGAGTGAACTCATACTTTCCATTATTGATAGAGAAGGCGGTTTTCTCAGTATCAGACTCTTTGAGTAGTATCTGATGGAAACCACTTTTTAAGTCTACTATTGTGAAGAAGTTGTTTTTCCCTAGGTTTGCCAACACTTCGTTAATTTCTGGGATTGGATATTTATCCGGTATAGTGACTGTGTTTAGTTTGCGGTAATCGATGACCATTCTGTATTTTTTCTCGCCAGATGCATCCAGTTTTTTTGGGACGACCCAAACTGGTGAGCTGTATGGCGATCTTGATGGTCGTATGATACCATCTTCAAGTAGATTTTTTACTTGGGTTTCGACTTCATCTTTTAATGACATGGGATAAGGGTACGATTTTGAATAGACTGGGTCAGTTGAGGTTGTTCGGATTTCGCCTTTAACAGTAGTGGTGTACGTTAATTTTTCATCAGGCTCAGAGAACAGACTGGGATTTTATTTAATTATGTGATTAAGCTTAGCGATTTGTTCCTGATTCATGTGGGAAGTTCGAATATCAATTGAATTAATAGAATCAGATATGTGCTGTTTGAGTTTTACGTGAATGTTTGGTTTGATAATCATGAAATCTTGGTTTGTGTGGATAACAGCATTAAGTTCCTTAAGACTGTCTATTCCGTCGAATGAAATAAGACTGGGAAGAATAAAAAAGTTTAAGTTTGCCGTTTCTGGTCCAAAAAGATTTACTATTATATGATCGTTTTTTATTCGGAATGGGATGTCGGACACAATGAGGTTGAATGTAGTTTTTGTTTGATCCTGTATCTATTAAGAATTTCAGAACCTTTCCGCTCTTTGCTGTGTATTCAAAATAGGGAAGCGAAGAGCGCTTCAATCTAAAAAATAGATATCATCTAGTCGTTCGGGTGGATCAAAGATAGAGCTGTCAGAACTGATGTAATTATTTAGATTTTTGTATCTTCTGAGGATTATGGACAAGTTCAGGGTAAAATTGATAATTATTGTCTTCTCGGTAATTACTTCTCCTTGGAGGAGTAGGCGGTATGGGTTTATGTTGAGGTCTATTTGTAGTATGATGGGCATGTTGAACCCGGAAGTTTACATTTTCGAGTTTAAGACATAAATGTAATGCTTGGGGTAGATCTGATGGTTCTCTCATGCTGAGGAGTCTTGGTAGATCACCTTTAAGACCTCTAACAAAGATATCCAAAGCTTTGTCCCGATAAGCTTGAGTCATATTTGTCAAGGACTCATTGCTCATCTCCATGCTACTAAGTTTGTTTAATATTAGTGACAGATGCCGATAGACTGTTTGGTAGAATTCAGGAATTGTCTGGTTTCCTTGTACCAGAGTCGTCATCTGATACTCCAGCGTTCCTAGGTCTCTTTTGTCTGCATAGTGCAAAGTGAGGCACTTTGAAATCTTCTCCCAATTTAGTGGAGTATTGTAGGACTCGAGTGCTACATCTGCTTGACCCGTAATTTTATTTCGAATCACGTTTAGGATACCGTAATATTTCGCGGTTCCTTTTAAATGTACATAAATTGTGAGAATTCGCTCTACGCTTTTTTTCCAAGAGGAGAACTCTCCAGGTTGACCTGAAAATTCTCGAAGGCTTTTCACGACATCGGGAATTTTATCCATTTCTGATAAATTACCCTCGTTTCCAGCATCAATTCGCTGGTCGACGTCGTTATCAATGTCCGCTGTCGGATTAAGGAGGAACTGAAGAATAGTTCTACCTTCTCTTCTAAGAACATTTATCACTAAGCTATTTACCAACTCTGCTAATTGAATCTCAGTAATAACAGCTTGCGGAGCTGGATTTATAGTTTCGTTGGGTTTAGGAGTTGGTGGACTGGAGTTTACAGATGTCGCATTTAAATTAGGCGATCTCAAAGAATTATTAGGATTTGCCATTTTATGTTTTATGAACACTAGTAGAAAAAAATGCAGAATGCAGAAAACTTCTTTGAAAATTAATTGATTTTGTTTTTATGAATACTTTTAAAATTTTTCAAAATTCTGGAAAAAATTTGTTTATTTTCCTCAAAAATATTTAATGAACGCTCGTGATTTTTTTTTTTTTTTTTTTATATATCAGAACTCTGTAAACACTTATTTATTTATATATGTATTTTTTATATATTCAATGATCACTCTTAAATTCTATAAGATGATTAAATTCTATCTAAATATATTTTGAAATAATATTCCTGTTTTCACACCTTTTTTTATTATTCTGGATTTCCAGTAAATAATTCAACCTTCTGATGAAGTTGACTTTAAATCTTTATTTTTTCTTTCCTTGAAGTACTACTCCGTGATTTAAAAATTCTGAGCTCAATTTGTACTGTTTGATTTATTTAAAATAACACAAAAGAAAATATTTCAACAAAAAAATTTTTTTTTTTTTAAAACAAATTTTTTTCATTTTTAATTCACATTTTTTTAATAGTACGTTGAGATATAGCCGCTCTATTTGTATCCTGATAAGCCTTTCAGTATAACCGAACTTCCAATTCACGTATGTAAATAAGTCAAGGTTTTTGCTAAGCCAGTATTCATGTGATGCCTTTGGCACTATCACTAAACATGGATGTTCTGTTTGGTATCCACTAAATCTGCAAACAGATAGGGTTTTTTTGATTTTTAATGCAAATGCGGTGTCTTGTGAGTTGACCGTGTACACCACAATGTTACTAATATGGTTGCTATGATTTCTAACAGGCCTGACTTTGGTCGCTGTACCTTCCCATATAAAGTCGTATTTTAGCCCTTCACATGAAGTGTCTGGAAGCATGTCCCAGAAGCTCAAGCCATTATCTGGGTCCATGCATTTACCTTTAAGATAAGAGAATGATATATGATTATGCAATATGACTTGGTTATCTTCGAGCCTAACTAAATTTATGTAATCCGTAATTGTGAATTGTATTGCTTGCATAGCGATTACATCGTTCCAAGAAAATGCGCCTGACGTATAGCACACTTCATAACACACACCGTTTTGATCGATGAACCCTGCAATTGTTTCAGTGTGAGAGGTTGAACTATTTGCTTTAATGTCCGCAATTATGCGGCCATTTTGTAGATTATATGTGCCAAATCTGTGAATAGTCATACACTTCTCTCGTGGAATGTCTAAGATGAACGTGCGCAATCCACCGGATACAAGACTGATATGGCTAAACATTCTGCATTTATAAACGGACTGGACTATATTTATCTTACATTGGTAAATGTCGATAAGTGAAATTTCACTTATTCCCAAATGAATATCCTCTTCTTCCTTTTCCCTTTCCTTTTTATTCTCTTCAAAGTGACACGTTCCAATCGTTACAATGGATAAAGCGCTCAAATTTACCCGGTCATGTCCGCAGTCAGATGCGATTTATTAGCATCCAAATACGCCGGAGGATAGTGTTCCAGTTAATGACCATGATCATGTACGTAATAATAATAAGTAAGGTAAAGATGCTGTAATAGTTTTTTTACGATTCTCTGAATTGTATGTTTTAGAATTACGGATGAACGGACTATGCGTTGAGTAGGAGGTAATTGGGTTTTCTAAGTGTCATATCGTCTGCCCTGTTGTCTGATCGGTAGCGGGCAAGTTTTAGTGATTGGTCGTTTTAATATGGTGTCCTTATATTTAATTGTTACCACTCTTATCAATTTATCTTTACCTGGGTGGAAGTTCAATTATTCGGTCTAAAAGCCATTTGCATGGTGGCAACCTCTCATCCGTAACCAAGACCAAGTCTCCAATTTTCACGTTTGACGTAGGCATTTAGTCATTTAGGACGGTGTCGTAATCTTCCCAGAAACTCAATGGACCATCATTTGATATCCATACATAACATTACGATATACTTACCTACATACATAATATAAGACGGTTTAAACTTAGTGTTATAAGTATAACGATCGTCGCCAAATAAATCCCATCTGCCGAGATCGTTGTAAACAGTTAATTAAATTCAAGGTCCAAGAAACCTTCTCGATGGCTCGAGCAATAAACCGACAGTTTAGAACAATTAGAAATTCTTGAGAAATGCATTAAGGATAGACGAAGGATAGGTCACAGATTATATGACAGGTTGTATACGCCGGCTCCAGGATTATCTGTAGTGTAGCTAGAATAGAGTATAATAGGGTAAACATAATTAACAGTGGCGACAGCATTTTGAAAATGCATAGCTAAGGATAAGTAAGGTATTGAGTGGTAGAAGCAGTTCATTCTTAGTTTGGAAGTATAGGCGGTAAATTGCTATCGGGCGGGCCGTCGAGTTGGATGACTTAAATTGAGATCTTTACAAATTCAAGTGTGAGGTTGAATTCGCGCGAAATTATCGGTTTTGGTTATTCGCGATTTTGGATATTACCATTGAGTACAGTGACAGTAATAGTCTAAAGTATAAAATCAGAGTGATATTAGTAAATTTTGAGTGCAGTGACACTAAACTAAGAAGTACAAAATGAGAGGGAAGTTGTTTAATTTGTGAGAGCAGTGATACTAAATTGTAGAGTACCTACAAAATCAGTGTAAAAGTAAATTTGTTTAGTTTCGTAGCGAGTAAGTAGATAAAATCAGTTCAGTGGAAGTAATACATTTAAAAAAAAGAAAAAATGGAAAGTGAGGGTGAAAACGTGACGCCTGAAAATATGGTGGAGGTGATAACGCTATTAAGAAAAGAAATCGAAAATTTAAAAAAAGAAAATGGTGTGTTAGTGAAACGGGTTGAAGAATTATCAGAACCAAGTGATAGTGTTTCGTTAGGCGGCGAAGAAGCTCAAAGTGGAAATAATTCGTTTTGTAGAATGGGACTCGCGGAAATTAAGGAGATGATAGATCCTTTTAATCCGGAGAGTGGAAACAAAATAACGGCCATAGAATGGATACGGAATATCGAAGCATTGAAGCAAATTTATTCCTGGGATGATCACACCACTTTATACTATGCATCGCTGCGCTTAGAGTGTGCAGCGAAATACTGGAAGCAAAGTCGACAGGCAGAGTTAAAACAATGGAACGTTTTTAAGGTCGAATTAGTTAAAAGTTTTCCAAGCTATCAAGACGATTCTGCTATCATAATGGAGATTATGAGTAGAAAAAGGAAAAGAGAAGAGGGAGTTGAGACATATTTTTACACAATAACAGCTTTAGCGAAAAGGATATCATTGTCGGAGCAGGCAACAATAGAGTATATCATATCGGGACTGGGCGACGAAGATTTAATGAATGTTTTGACGGGAGCAACCATCAATTCACTACCTGCGTTATTAGAGAAAATTAAACGATATGAGAAAATTAGCGCGCAAAAGCAGTGCAGAGAGATTTTAATTAATTGTCATAGAAATATCAATCGGCCTCCATCGTCTTCATCGAAAGATTGCTACCAGCCATACCACAGGCCAGGACATTATTTAAAAGGAAGACCAGCTGAGGACAACAGACAAAGATTGGCAGGAAACGGGGACAATCGACAAAAGGGGGATGCATTAGGTAATAACCTCGATGGGTAACAGTATTGGTAAGGTAAATCTACAATTTTTTTTAATACGTAAATAAAGACTTCATGAATAAGAATTTTTGTTAGTCTGATTGGCAGACGATATTAGTATAGTCTGATTGGCAGACGATAGCAACGTAGTCTGATTGGCAGACGATAGCAGCGTTGTCTGATTGCCAGCCGAAATAGTTTAGTCTTATTGGCAGACGACTAACACAGTCTGATAGGCAGACTATCTGATTTCCAAGTGGTAAACGAATTTTCAGAGAAGCAACGAGCAGCTGATAATAACGTTGAAAAACTCTGTGAACTAACACGATGATAGTTCTACATGGTTGGGCCTTTGTGGTTGTGACGTTATATCACTGGGGACAGTGATCGTCAGGTTGGTCGAACTGTAACGATCGTCGCCAAACAAATCCCATCTGGCGAGATCGTTGTAAACAGTTAATTAAATTCAAGGTCCAAGAAACCTTCTCGATGGCTCGAGCAATAAACCGACAGTTTAGAACAATTAGAAATTCTTGAGAAATGCATTAAGGATAGACGAAGGATAGGTCACAGATTATATGACAGGTTGTATACGCCGGCTCCAGGATTATCTGTAGTGTAGCTAGAATAGAGTATAATAGGGTAAACATAATTAACAGTGGCGACAGCATTTTGAAAATGCATAGCTAAGGATAAGTAAGGTATTGAGTGGTAGAAGCAGTTCATTCTTAGTTTGGAAGTATAGGCGGTAAATTGCTATCGGGCGGGCCGTCGAGTTGGATGACTTAAATTGAGATCTTTACATAAGTAAACACAATTTTACACAATAATTTCAGAAATTTTACTGTACGAAAACAGTAAACAAATGTCGCATATGAAAAGCACGCGAAACAGCAAATAATGCTGTGCACAGCATGAGTAGGCCACCCTCGACATAATATATAATATGAGCCGTTTATTTTGAAAGTAGTTTAAGTCCATTTTTTTTTAAGACGAAATATTCGATTATTTTAGTTTAAATTCATTTAAAAAGATAATTTTAAAATATTTATAGGATCTAATTGTGAACTTTTGTGTGTTTTAAAGTTAAAGACAGTGTAAATTCATTAACCAATTATGTTTACTAAAGAATTCTGAAGAAAATGAAAAAAAATATACCCAAATGGACTTAAACCACTTTCAAAATAAACGGCTAATATTTAGTACTCTAACCAACTGAAATCAATAATAAACGTGACCAACTTAAGTGGCGCGAGTTACGCATCCAGCCTAAACATCTTTATCCTAAATCATCTAGATCTATGTACATTCATAAATTCCATAGGACACCAAAAGGTTTCTATCGCATCTTCGCAAGTATTCGCGACGGATTATCGCAGAATTCATTTGCAACCGCCAACGGCTTATTGACGGATAACGTGATTGTTTTTTTTTTCGCATTTCGCAAGTATTCCCCACGGATTATCGCTGAATTAATTTGCAACCGCCAACGGTTTATTGACGGATAACGCGATTAAATTTTCCATTCTATAACACGAACGAATTAGTTTTGCTGTGTGTCTTGTAGAAAAACAAAATATAATTCTAAAGTGCAGACGGATTATCTGTGATTAGTGGCACAACCAAAACTACGAAGAACACAAGAAGGAGAAATTTCCATCTTGGTGAGTCTCAGCTTTCTGGTTCAAAACCTACGTGTTTTAGAAAATCCTGATGAAAACGATGAAGGTTTTTATCATCATTGGCATGTAAGTCAAATTATTGCATATTCCTTTAAAATTAGTATTCGTTAATGTTTCCTAAATCTAAAACCTGCAAGCCGAATTCAAGTCCATATAGGTGTTCTAAGAATCTAAATTCTAGATTAAGATATTCAAGTGAAAGTGATAGTTCTGACGAAGATATTATTAAAAATAGAATAGAAAATAGAAATATTCAAAGTGTTGAAAAATTTAATAATTTCCCAAGTAAAACAGATTCGGAAGAATTGGACAAAAAAATTAACGAAATTGAGTTACGATTGTCAAATCTGTCTACGAAAGCGTATGATAAGTTAGAATCTTTAGGAAAAATAATTAATAAAAGTGAATCCAAATTAGACTTATTAGAAAGTGTAAATAATCATTTTGAAAATCCACAGTTATTAGAAAGATTAATTAATCAGTGCGAATTTAAATTAGAACCATTAGAAAGTGAAAGTAAACAGTGTGAACCTAATTCTCTTAATAAATCAGAAACAGTTAGTTCTAATAATTTAAAAATTAATCCTCCAAACGCATCTGCTAATCTCTCAGTTGCTAATCCCCCAGTTGCACAAATCAAAGACATACTTAGTTCTCTTAAGGAGTGTGTAGTATTTTTGAAATTATGCTAAAATGCCAAATATTGCAACAGTTGTTTGAGTCACTGTATATATATACGGACGGACAGGCAGACAGATAGATAGATAGACGGGCGGACAGACAGACGGGCGGACAGACGGACGAACGGACAGACGGATGAACGGACAGACGGATGAACGGACAGACGGATGAACGGACAGACGGATGAACGGACAGACGGATGAACGGACAGACGGATGAACGGACAGACGGACAAACAGACAGACGGACGGACGGACAGACGGACGGACAGACAGACAGACAGACAGACAGACAGACAGACAGACGGACAGACAGACGGAGGGACAGACAGACAGACAGAAAGACAGACAGACAGACAGACGGACAGAGGGACAAGCAAAAATCCAAATAACTTTTAATATTATGCGTGGGTGTCCAATCCATTTTGGTCTACGGTTACAAACGTAATGATAAACTAGTATACCCTTTAGATTTCATCTATTATATATAATTATAAAAGAAATGTCTAATCCAGATATCTTGCAGAAGGCCCGTTAAGGACGAAGTAAGATAGTAGTTGAGTTGTAAATATTCAGTTGGTAAGGAGAATTGAGAAAGCGAAGTGGCGACGATTTATAATATAGAGAAAACGAGTTAGTCGAGTGGAGGCGTGAATGAAATAAGAGGAAATGATATGTATATGTCCATGAGAATTTGGTAGCTGCATTGGCAGTGTGTGACATGATAAAAGTAAGTCAAAAGAGTGAAAGTTAATGGACAGTAGTTATCCTATACTGAGCCGCTATGAGGACATCGCGGGGTAGATTGGCCGGCTAATTTTTCTAAGAATGCGTCCATTCTTATCACTTCTGAGGGTAATACAAAGAGGGTTAGTTTATAGCAGAACAATTACGAAGGGACAGGGAATTTAGATAATTAGCAGGGAGCCAAGATTCTTAGATGAATGCTTACGCTTAGTTTGATGATTACCCGTGGGCTCGGAAGCTAGTTCATGTTCGTGGCAATTCTTCATTTTCGTTTGAATAAAATTAACTTGAAAACAACTTGAAAACAAGCTTTCTTATTAGAATCGGTCAAAGATGGAGAATAGAAGAATTTTAAGAACTTATATTTTTAACGATACTAAATCAAATCATAAATACAAGAGCAATCCCCGTCCTGGAAAAATAAATAAAAATTGAATTTACAATTTATTTGCGCGCTTTTATCGTTACTGGTTAATGCCAGCTAGTTACAAATTAATAAATACAAGAGGTAAAGACATCTGTCTCGTTAGCTCAGGGATAAGAGCAGTCGCCCGGAAATCGGAAGGTCTCGGCCTCAAACCCCGGACGAGTTCTCAAAATTCTTCTATTCTCCAAGCTCTCTTCTCTTTGAAATGCTAAATTAGTTAGGATTATATTTACAACGCAGCCATAATTTCTTGACCATCATACATAGATGCAGTAAATTAAAAAAAAAAAAATTTGGCGACCTGAATTATATTGTACTTACTACGATAAGCTATATTAATAATTTTGTTTTTAAAGGAATTAAAACAGTAAAAAGCCTTCGCAAGACTTATGCTTCATTTTGTCAGCGTTCGCCATTTTTCCACCAAGCTCAAGACGAAGTCCAAATTCGTTTGTTTAGCTTGATCTCGACAGCCAGCAAATAAAGGTAACATCAAAATATGTTGTCTATTTAAATAAGTCAAACTCGACACTTGCCTCGGTGATCAAGCTAAGATGTCTAAATTGGTATACGAAGTAGCAAAGCTCGTTGGCAATGACATGGATTCGGATAGAACTTGACTCGATGTTACGTCACTAGCTGAATTACAAGACGAAGACTTGGATTCGGACAGGCATTTAATATGTACTTGCGCAAAAAGATAAAAAAATCAGCTTTAATGAGTATTCAAAAAAGAAAAGAAAGACAACCAATTTGGCAATTGGTTAAATGGAAAAGAAAAGATAAACGAAAATACAATGTAAAATAAAAAAAAAGATAATAGCAAACACAAAAACAAATTATGTATATTAATATGTATAATGAAAGTGTCTTCTTCAAGATCCCAATTTTGAGTACATTATTTTATGTAACAATGTTAAACCTCTTTGAGTCAAGTAGGAATCTAGCGAACATCCCAGGAAAGAATCACGATAAGGCAGACATTGGGAAACCTCTTTAAGCCATACAAAAACCTGGTGTAATCATTGAAAGCAACATTCAGCCTATTCAGACATTTACAATCCAAGGAAGAGTATATTACGCTACTATAGGTAAAGTGCGGTACTAATAATGCCTTGAAAAGTTTCATACGTTACTCTGAAGATAGCAAATTAGCCCATAATCGAAGCTGTCGGAGGCCTCCATAAACTTTATCAATAATATTTGCAACATGATCACAGCAGCTCAGTGTGGAGTTAAGGCAAACACTTAAATTGTTAACTTTTTACTGATATGCTAAAATGTTATCAATCAATATTTTCGCTGGTAATTCGAAAGTGTCCACTGTAGCTCTGGATATGAAAATATAGTTAGATTTTCTGGGATTCAGTTTGAGCCCCACAGATACAGACCACTCAGAAATCCTGCTTAAATCTGTATTGAGTTGATATACATACTCTTGCAGTCATTCCAATGGACCACTCACATACAATTGAACATCATCTGCATACATGTGTATTTCAGATACTCTAATAAGATTTGGTAAATCGTTTATGAGCGAACTGAATAAATGAGGACCCAGTGACGATCCTTGAGGGACTCTAAATTTGACGGGAAATTGGCTCGAGCTAATATTGTTAACTTTAACTTAATATGAGCGATTGGTTAGAAAACTTGGTATAAATTGAACTGCAGAAGAGGAGAATCTAAATTGCGAAGCAAAAGCGGGTTTTGTATACTGTAAAATGCTTTGGAGAAATCAAGGAATTCTGGAATAGAATAATTTTTCTTGTCAAGAGAGTCACGTATATCCGAGGTTACCTTCACTAAAGCCGTTTCACAGTTACGATATGCTCGAAAACCAGACTGCAAATCATTTGAGTTTTTTATCCTCAAAATATGCTATCATTGTAGACATTACTGTCTCTACGACTTTCGACAAATAGGACAGTAGACTGATACGTCGAAAGTCCTCAGGAACATCAGATGCCTTACGCATTCCAATTACTAAAACATTCTTCAAGTCTCAGGGAAAATTGAAGTATATGTATACCGTATACTTATTGCTCACCTATTCAGATCATACCTAAATTAGCCAACATTTTTAAAGTGACGTGCTTTCAGTCACTAAGGTAACAGATTATCTTTGAGAATAGTTTTGAGGATAAGTTAAGAGCTAAACTCTTTAACGGCTACAGATAGCATATAGGGTGTAATAGGTCAAATTAAAGAGTCCCCAGTTTAGTTTTTTATAAAAAAAAATTATGTTAATGACTTTTATGCAAACAAAAAAAACAAAAAAAAAGTCTCAAAATAAAAGAGGTAAGAACATCCGAAATTTTTCGTTTAGACCTCCTGAGAGGAGAGGTGTGCGGGGCTGGTTGAGCAGTCGTTGGAAAGGCCATGAAGCTTTGCATACAATAACGAGCATTTAACTTACTTTTTAAGATATAGGGTGTGTTGTGAAAAACTAACTTTTTTTCTTAATCATCCTGTAACTCTGAAACGGTTGATACCCCCCCCCCCCCCCCTTGCCAAATAACTCTTGTTTGTCTAGGCTAGGTGATTACTATCACCTCTTGCTCTATTGACCACTATGGAGGAGTTACCCTGTATGTTCTAAAGCTCATTGTACTTTTGTTAGTTTTGTAAGCGATTTTGTATTCAATCGATAATTGCCATTTATATTTCCTCTGTCTCCCGCTAAGGCTATTACGATGTTTTTATATGCATTATTCGTTTTTTTTTCATTCTATTCCCATTAATCTCATTTTACTATGTTTGTCGACGTCGTTATTACCCTATTGCAGTGTTGTCAATTTAGCCACTTTTTAAAGCATTTGGTCACATTTTTTTACTTTTAGGTATTAGCCACTTTTTCATGCCAAAGCTGTTTTTTCATCACAGGCATTTTTAAGAACTTTTCCAACTTTTTACCTAGGGCTTGGTTTTTAAAGAAATTCAAACAGTATATACGAGTAATACTTTCGAATATTTGTATGCTATGGATAGACGAGATTAGAAGCTACTATTCTTGTTAAATATATACATGGGAAAAGTAGCGAAATCGTAAGCTTCAAACTAGAACGAAGCTTTACTTAATTTATTTTTGTGTAGCAACAAATGTGTGAAATCGGTATCGTAAGGGATATTTTGGGTATACCGCAATTTTTTCCACGAAGGTCAGTTATTAAGTTGAAATAAATCAAGGAGCATAAAAGTGGAAAATAGCCACTTAAGATTTTAAAAGTATGTGATACTCGTTGGCTATCAATTGAACCTGTCATATCTCGCATACATACTAGAGTAATGGGATGAATTATGGTTACATTTTCAATTGAGTCGTGAGAAAGAGAATGGTTGTATTTTACACTCAATGTACACGGACCCAATAAATCAACTTTCAGTAGGTTTACATGAACACTTGAGTACTTGACTTGAAATCCACTTGAACCTCAGGTAGGGCGGTTGATTGAATTAATTCCAATTACTTGAGTTGAATTTTTTTTTAATTTAATTTTCCAATTGCTTAAGTTGAAATTTACGCGTTGAATGACCCTTTTCATGATATTTTGATTACTTAAAGCATACTTCAAGTATACTTCAAGTGTTCATGTAATCGTATTGTATATTTAATGTACTTAAAAAGTGTTGTTTCTGAAGTACAAGTAGCTGTGAAATTATTCGAAGGGGATAACATCGAACACTCAAACCTTTAAGTCGCTTTATGGAAAAATCCTGATTTCAACAATTTACATCGGATTGACTTATTTTCGTCAGCCGTTAAATATCATATAGATCCATCACCGTACCTGCGTTATAGTTTTGAGTCTGCTTTTCGAAAAACTAGTATAAAGGTTGAGGAAGAAAACATTGTACACATCCGATGCAAGGATTTTACATTGAAATTAATAATAATAATACTTTATTAGCTCCATTTATTACTAACTTCTTTTTGATAAATTCAATGCTTAATTTCTTAAATCTAAATATATTTCTTTCAGCTCTATCACATTTTAACTTATTGTACATTTTTAATCCCTTATATAAAAGTGAATTTTGAGATCTACTTGTACTACAAAAGTCAAGTCTCAATTCATTGGCATTTCTTAAATGTCTTGAGTGAATGTTCCATACATAGTTCAAATTTCTATATAAATAATCAGGTAGTACCTTATTCTTAATCTTAAAAATAAATAACAACACATTAAAAATTATACTTTCTTCAACATTCATCTATTTCAATCCACTTAACATTAGCTTTATGGGAGTATATCTGTTACACAGCAATATAATTCTCATAGCTCTATTTTGCAATATTTCCATCCTACTCATCATTTCTTTGTTACTTAAAAACAATATAGATGAACAATATTCAAAATGAGGTCTAATAATCGAATTATAAATTTGCATTGCAGATAACAGTATTACCTTATTCCTAATTCTCTTTAAAAATCCTATTTTTTTACCTATTTTCTTACAAATATAATTTACATGACTATTAAATTTTAATTTATTATCCAAGACTATTCCTAAATATTTAATTTCATTGACTTGTTCGATTTCATCACTACCCATTCTAATTTTACCACAAAATTCACCATTAAATGCCATACATTTTGACTTATTCACATTTAGTTTAAGTTTATTCATTTTTAGCCATGTGTCCAAGGCGGATAGATCCTCCTCTAATAGTTTAATTGCCGCATTCAGATACTTATACTCTATATAAACCGATGTATTATCCGCAAACAGTACAATTTTAGAGTGCTTCATAACCGTCACTATGTCATTTATATAAACTAAAAAGAGAGAAGTTCCCAGTATGGACCCTTGGGGGACCCCAATCCTTACTTCCAGTCTGTCTGAGATAGCCTCACATACTCGAGTTCTTTGGTACCTTTGAGATAAAGATGAATTGAACCATTCATACTCTTTATTTTTTACACCACGTCTATATAACTTCACTAATATTCTATTATCAACAGTTTCAAATGCTTTTTGAAAATCAAGAACTACAGCTAGCACTTTATTTTTATTTTCCAGTTCTTCCTTCCATTGGATTAACACGCAATTCAATGCTGTCTCACAGGAATGACCTTTGCGAAAGCCGGACTGTTGTTCCGCGAAAAGTATGTTCTTGTCAAAGAAATCTTCAATTTGTATATGAACCACTTTCTCTAAGATTTTTTCATGTATTGCCAACATATTTATTGGTCGAAATTCTTCAGGTTTTAATGCATTTTTTACTTTTTCTATGGGTAGGTATTACTATCGACTCTCTCCATGCATTTACAAATACCCCTTCTGCCAACGATTGGTTTATTATTTTCAGCATTGGTGATCCTATTTCTTCCCAATTTTCAATAAATATTTTTGTATTAAGCATATTAAAGTCTTTCTTTTTATTCATATTAAGAACTATTTTCTGTAGATGATTTAGTCCTATTAAATTAAACTTAAACTCACTATCAGCTTGAAGCAATATATGTATATATATACCTACTTATACTTTCAATAAAAAATCTGTTTAAATATTCTGCGATATCTGTATCTGTAGTATAAACTTTATCGCCAATCTTCACTTTTTTTTTATAGCGTTTCTATCCTTCTTCATTAGATATCTTTTAATGGCTTTCCACATCTCTTTAGGACTCTCCGCTCCAATAATTTTGCTTGTAATATAGTCCTTCTTAGCTGTCCTTATTCTTTTAGAATACATGTTGCAAATAAGTTTATAATTAAACCAGTCACTTACGCTATTCGTTAATGTTGCCTTATCGTATCTTCTTCTTTTTTCTTCTTTTACTCTTAATAAATCATTTGTGAACCAATTGTCTTCATTTTCCTTTACTTCTTTCTTTATTGTAAGCTCATTCACGATATTTCTTAATTTCTTTTCAAAAAGTTGTGCACTTACGTTTAGATCTTGTATTAAACAAGTATTTTTAACATTATATTCCACTAATCTTCTTGCAAATTTACTCTTACCATATTTTAAAAACTGAATAAACGTTTTATCATTATCTTTATGTAAATTTATAGGAATTCTTATAAACAATGTCTAATGGTCACTAATTTTAAAATCCTTACACGTTCTGGCATTTACATAATTCATATCCGCATAGTCAATCAATGACTTCGTATTCTGTGTTATTCTAGTATACTTCGCAACAATTTATTTAAACCCATTATCCAAAATTACACCTTTAAGCACTCTTGCATATGTTGTATCGTTAGTAAAATCCATATTAAAATCACCAACGATTATCACATTTTTATATAAATCAGATAATTCTTCACACCATTCTGTAAAATAGTCACAAAATATCACGAATATAAAGCAATCTTCGCCAAATCAACATCTTATAACTAACCACCAAACATTTTTTGTAATCGCTATCTTAGATAATATTTCATATTCCCATTGTTTTTTTGAGTATAAGACTACGCCGCCAGTTCTTCTCATATCAGAATCACATGTTACCACGTTATATCCTTCAATAGTTACCTCTTTATCCCCAAAATCATCCGTTAAATGCGTTTGATAACATAACAAACTCAAACTATTCCAAATTCACAATTATCTCTAACTCATCAAAATTGTTTAGTAGTCCTTGAATATTAAGATACACACCCTGTAATTCCTTTAATTGCTAATACTTAATTTTATTTTTATCAACCTCTACTTTCCTTAAGTACACAGGACACTTCCTACTTAATGAAACGTGGTTTATATCGAGTCCAATATTAAGATTATTATTGGCTCTAATGCAATTACACACTCCTCGTTAATTTCTTTAAAACATTCTCTTGTCTCATGATTTTCCGTACAACGTGCACATACAGAATTCCTTTTACACTCGCCTGCTTTATGTCCAAAACGTACACACTTAAAACACCTCATTATATCGTATTCCTCATAAACAGCGCAATCATCCCAACCAATATTTACTTTTCCTAGATCCATTACCTTATGAAAACTTTCAGCATCCAACTCAATCGCTGCATTATAATACCAGAAACTTCTATCTCTTCTCGTCTTTAATTTCTTAAAAATTTAGTTCACTTTTCTTCAACACTTCATTTTGCAATCTCAACTTTTCCTCTAACGAATTTTGATCTAGCTCATCCCTAATTCCACTAATGAATAACTTTGGATTTCTTAATTGCGGAATTTGGATCTCGGAATTTTCACGCAACTTTTGTTGTACAACAGCTTTTACTTTTTTTCTTTCCTGGTCATTTTCACACATAGTAGCCACTGCTCCATTATGTTTTCCCTCTAATCATTTTAAGATCTGTAGGGTCGACTTGCTTCTTGAGATTCTCTTTTGTTTTGGAGTTAGCCTGGTTAGCTTTCGGTTTTAATAGGACTGGCACCTGTTTTTATAATTGGCTAGCATAAGATTCTTTATTTGCAGTTTGGCCGCTAATCTTCTTAACTTCATTTAATACTTCCCTATCCGTCTTATTCATTTCCTTTAGCTTTCCTAATATTTCTTTAATTTCACCGCCTTGATTTAGAATTTTTGATTTATTCTCACACACAGGTCTAATTGCCGGATGCACTTTGCACTGGACTATGCTGTACACTAAACTACTACTTCTATATTGTTATATTTTTATATTCTATATTTTGTACTGTACTATATATTAAGTCTAATGTTATTCGCGTTGTTTTATTATTTGTTTTGCTAATATGTAAATCTACTATGTAACTTTCTAAGATGTACCCAGCGCTATGCGTGCCTTTGGCAGGGGTACTCAAATAAATAAATGTTTATGTTTATGTTTAATACTTTCTCAAACATATTAATTATAGTTTCCTTGCCTTCCACACAGGCATCACACATATAAAGAACATTGTCCTTTGTTGTAATTAAATTTTTATCATATTCCGTCAACGTCGTACACTTTTCATGGAATAGACCATTACATAACCCGTTGCAAGGATATCCAACTTCATTTCTAATGTTTTTATTACACTTTTTACACAAAAGTCCCATCGTTTCTTCAAATTTCTTCTGATGCATTTTTGTTTTTAGGTTAACCGACTTAAAATTGAGTATCAGATTTTTGGTGCATTTCTAATAATCACTGTGATATTTTCTTAGTCACAATTTATCCTAGATATCACTTATTTATTTTTTATTAAATGCAAGTTCAAATTTATGATAAAATTTATCAAAATTATAGAGCAAAAACCTATTGAAGCTGACACATTTGAAGAGCAGCAACAAAAGCTACCTACAAATATTGACATATTGACAAATTTGCAGTATTAGATGTAGTAGAAGTCTCAAAAGTTGTTAAAGGTAAAGGAATAATAAAATTGCGGAAGTTATGGGGACCGAAAAAAAATGATTAGCAAGATTTTAACTCAATGGAATAACATTAATTTTATGAAGTGGGAAAACGCCAATAATACAAGCATCTTTTGGATCGAAGTATATAAATATAAAAATCAATTTAGCGAAGTTTCTGAGTTAGCTATTTCACTGTCAAAGATAGTATTCGAATACAGAAGATGAACTGTTCAGATTGATAACGTTTGTAAACTACAGAATAGAATGAATTTGAAGAAACTTAATTCAATAATAAGATTTAAGACTTCTTTAAAATTGTTGGGAAAAGATGTTAAGGTTATAAGTACAAACGTTTCTTAGCCACTTTTCAGCCACAAATTCTTGAAATTTAGTTACTTCTAGCTACTTTTTATATAGATTTTAGCTACAAAGCTTAGCTAAGAGTTAGCAACTCCGCCCTATTGCTCAGATAGTTCCTACTACAATGAGCCTGTTCATTACACCTTTCTTAGTTCATTATTTTTGTACTCAAGCGACATATTTATTGCAATTATTTATTTTCTACTCTATATATCTACAGTTGTAACGTAACGTAAGTTTAATAAATGCTTTTCTATTCTATTCGATGCGAACCACTTACATAATAGATATAGTCAAAGTGTATTTATTTCTGAGTCCCCTGCTTAAAGCAACGTACAACGTTGGGCTCTACTACAATCAAAGTATAGTTATTATTATACAGCAAAATAAACTAAAATCAAATTAAATCTTGTAACCAGAATATACAGTGTTGTGCAAAACAATAGCAACCATTTCAATAAAAAAAAGAATTCATGTTTTTTTCCATAATTTTAATTCACTTATAACAAAAATAATAATCAATAATAATCCACTCATCAAACACCAACAAATTAACATACCTAGTCCGTTAGCTGAAAAACATGTCCAAACCACAACACTACCACCTCCATGCTTGGCTGTGACCTTGCAGTATCGTGGATCGAGTCGTGCACCTTTTCGTCTTCGTACAGTATTCATTCCATCTGAGTTAATTAAATTGAATTTGGATTCGTCGCTAAAGAGGACTGTTTTCCACTTGTCAATGGACCAATTCAAATGTGTTTTTGCAAAATTCAACCTGTAAATTGGAATCAATGTAAAGCAGTAGATCACATTATTAAATTCACCTTTTTTGCAAGTGTTTCTTAGTTAGAATTGGTTTCTTGGCTGGTCTATAACTTTTTAAATTATTCTCCAAAGCGCGCCTCCGGACTGTACTAGGTCCTTTCCACGAAATAAATGGAATAATGGACCGTTTCAAATACAAGGATATTTTAGAGACGATTATGTTGCCCTATGCCGAATGGGAAATGCCGCTTCGATGGGTTTTTCAACATAACAATGATCCGAAACACACATCGAAGCTGGTAAAAGAATGGATTAATGAGAATAGGGCTCAAGTTCTTGATTGGCCGGCCCAATCTCCAGACTTAAATCCCATTGAGAACCTCTTCGGAATCCTCAAACGACGAGTTGGGTTCCAACGTTCCCGAAATAAAACAGAACTAATGGAAACCTTGAAAAAACAGTGGGAAAATATACCTGAGGGTATAATTACAAATTTAATAGCGTCTATGCCACGGAGATGTGCTGAAGTTATAAAAAAAAGGGCTATTATACGAAGTACTGAGGAATCAGCTTCCATTTGTAAAAAGTTGCTATTGTTTTGCACACTTCAAAATGCAGAAGCCAGCTATTTTTAATTTATTTTTACAGTTATGAAATCTTTTGTTTTTTGTGAAGTATGTTAATTTGTTGGTGTTTGATGAGTGGATTATTAGTGATTATTATTTTTGTTATAAGTGAATTAAAATTATGGAAAAAACATGAATTCTTTTTTTTATTGAAATGGTTGCTATTGTTTTGCACAACACTGTATATTCGCAAGAATGACACGCAAAATCTTGAAGCGTTCCACATTTTTTTTTTTTTTAAGTTAAGGCTTATATTTAGTATCTAGTATTTAGTATTTCATATTTGTACTTTGAATTTCTTACTCCACATTTTTATACCCTTGATGAAATCTTAGGTATACTAAGTTTGTCATTCCGTTTGTAACACCTCGAAATAATGATGGTAGACCAAAATGCATTGGACACCCACGCATAATATTAAAAGTTATTTTGATTTTTGCATGTCCGTCCGTCTGTGCGCACGATAACTCGAGAACGCGTATACTTAGAGAGCTGAAATTTTGTACACAGACTTTAAAAAAAAAGGAAAATTAAGTTCGAAAATGAGACAAATCGGGCAACTCCTTCGTGGGGTTGCCATACAAAACTTTCGTTTTCCGCTATATATTTGGACACTTCCCGAGAACGCATCGATATAGAGAGCTGAAATTTGCTACACGGTGTTTTATAGCAATAGCAAATAAAATTTCAAAAATGGAATAAATGAGGCAACCCCTTCTTGGTGTTGCCATATAAAAATTTAGGTTTTTTACATATACTGTGAAAACGATCAGTCCTAGACATTTTTATTGTACTCAAAACTTCTTCAGAATACGAAATCCTATAAAATTGGTTATAATAATTTTTTTTGTCCAACGAACCGTTCTATATGCAAAAAATTAAACTTGCATCGGACGGTGACCATACTAAATTTTATACGGGCATTCATCTAGGGTATCATAAGAATTAGTCTTAGACCAATTCTAGTTTTTTTACTTGTCATATGTAATGATTCACATTGTACCGCTGTATATTCATTTACTCTCACTACTGATCTTGTATCTCATATTGTATGCTATTTCCTTTTTAGCTTTGAGTAATGCTTTTATGATTATTATTATTATTGTGTTTATTTTGTTTCATTTTGTTTGATTATCTTTGGCTATAGTGTCAATATGACGTGTGAGCTCTCTATTGATTAAAGTCATTAACTTAATGTATAATACTAATATTAATTTCTACTGCAATGAGTTTGTTCGTTGCTCCTTTGTTTGTTTACTTATAAAATTTGATTCTATCGCTTATACCAACTATCTATTACTTACTCGATGTACCTAACGTTGTAACGTAGCATAAGCTGAGGTTCTTCAATAAATGCTTTCAGTAGGGTTTGCTCTCGAATCTAGTTTGGCCTCCGCTCTCTATACGCGGTGTCACATCATCTTGACCAGTCCATCAGACAATCCCTGATTATGTCCCTCATCATGCCGCATTTCTATTATGCTGCATGCCGCGGAAATCGCAAAATTAAACAGGGCACTGAAAGCATGCGTAAGGTACATTTTTCGTCTTAGACGGCACTACCAGATCTCCGCGCTGGTCCAGCTGTTCATGCCTGAACCCCTGGCTAAGCTCTTGGAACACAAAGCTAGATGGGGCTCACATCCGTCCTACATAAATCAATCGCTCTCATGGAGTAACCTTAATGATTTCAAAATTGTCCTGCACAGAGCCCGCGCTCGATTTGGGTCCAATGACCTCTTTGGGCAGGGAGCCAGCCTCTGGAACTCACTCTCGGAAACTATCAGAAGAGGTGGTACATACAAGGAATTTAAGGAGCTTGCTTTATGTCACCTTAAGGCCTATCCAGACTCTGCAAGTTACTACCACAATTAGATTGCTACATATGAGCAAGTTTATGTTCACATTCTTCAAGGACTTTTGCGGAAATTTGCCTGAAGTGGAACTACTTTTGCAGAAATTTACCTGAAGTAGAAGTAAAGTGGAACATTAACTTAAAACAGCTGATTGCTGACATTTCTTTCTAAATTACATTAACAGAAATATTTTCCTGAGATAGCCGTAAATGATTCCGATACGTTTGCCTATCTTCAAGAATCTAATTCATATCTTCGGTTTAATCATTTTCGTACTCAAACACGTTTATTTTCTCTTTCGTTTAATGTGTCCACAATTTTGTCTTTCATCACTTCAAATATTTCCATAATACTTTTTTGGATCAACCTATTTCTACATATTTTGAAGAATACATACAAACTATAACTATTTATTATTTTTTTAATGTGATGCAAGGTTGACAACTTCCACAAATCTATATCATCTGAGAATTTACACCATCCGCTATGTTTAAAATTCACATAAAATTGAAGTTAAAAGTGTGGACTTCCTCTAAAAAGTAGAAAAGAGTGGAACAAGATTTCCAACTTGTCGCAAGTAAGCATTTAGACCTACGAGGGGCATAGAGAAGTGATGAGAGTCTTTACTTGTGCAAGTAACTTGCCAAGTCTGAATTGGCCTTTATGTGTGTTAGAGTACGGCAAACTATTAACTAATCCCGCTCACCAAAAAGTTGTATTTTTTATTTGTGCTTTTGTTTTTAATTTGAAATCTTGTTATCTACTGTCAGCTGTTACTTTGTCTTTATTTTTTTTCTTTTTCATTTGTTAATTAGTGTTTGCCATTCTACTTTAAGCGGTTCAGGCTCTCTATTGTTTGACTTCATTATTTGACTATATTACGGCGCAATGAGAATGTTCATTGCTCCTTTTTTGGTTTGCTAAACGACTTTGTATTTTATCGATTATGCCAACTAGCTATTACTTACTCGATGTACCTAACGTTGTAACGTAGCGTAAGCAGAGGTTCTTTAATAAATGATTTTTCTATTCTATTCTATTCTATAGATATAAATATAGTTTGGTTTACAGAGACAGTTGAGTATACCAAGTAAACTAAATTTAGTGGGTTACAGTTTGTACTAACTATAAAAAGTAATAGTTTTTTTAGTACTTACATTTTCTTTGTTATATTCCAGAAAAGCATTTTTCTTTGTATACTTTCGGAACTCATCCCTTAATACAGTTTTCCTAATGAAGCCATTACCGTCCAAAATATTTTTGGTTTGAAGCTCGCAGAGAAATCGTTCCATAATTTGCTTTTCTGAAAAAGATGGTGTTATTATCTGTTTACTAAAATAAAAATATTAATCTATACCAGAACCCTTGCAGCGATCCTCCGTTTTTCTATGTTCTTCCATTTCCGCCCAAATATAAATATTTCTAGTTATAAGCACGTAATAAGCTCCTGCAATGTAATAAAAGTCTCACTTTATTAATATAAAAACTCCCCCATTCGGCTACGTCCCCATCCTCTTGAAGCTATAGATAAGATGACTTACGACGACCTTCCAATCCATCCAACATCAACCAATTAATTATCCAACAAAAGGCTAATATATGAAGTCACGATCGCAAAATAATAGAACGATATGAGGTCCACGGGTAGCATTGTACCAAAACCGCAATCAGTGTAAATATAATTACTGTACTGGTGTCTTAATAGTTGACCATTTTATGTTTTGGGGATTCCCAAGGTATTGGTCGTATAAAAGATGTAAAGTAAGAGATGCGATGCATGAATTTTTCCGATTTAAGCTGTCAGTTGGCTGTCAGTGGCACTAACTGTGTGAGGTAATACTAAGGAACGGTACAATGTATAGGCTACGTTCACCGTACAAAAATACAATACAATACGATGCAGTGCAGTGCAGTTTACTGTACATCACTGACATATAATAAGAATGGACTGAGCCATCTTATCTAATTCCTATAGTCAAAAATGGCACAAATTTTTGCTAAAATCTATTTGTCTCTTTCAAGCTCAAAATGTACACTGAACTGTAACCAATTTTGGAAACAGTACGGCTGTATTAATTGGAATACATTGGAATTGACATAAAAATTGAGACAAATATATTGTTTTTATACGTCTATCTCTTACAAGCTCAAGGAAATTTGACAACAAATCTGCAGAGGAGCACATTTTTCAATAATATCACAAATGAGTTTTTGGGTTAATTAAAACAAGTTTAACTTTCTAAAAAATTTTAATTTAATGCAATACTATTTTATAACATCTTTAGTGTTTCCAATCGACAAATAATAATAAATTATGAATCGGTGTGCAATTGTACGAAATAAGGGGTTTTCACAGCCTGTTCAATATTTGTGCCATTTTTGAAGCAAGAACGCTCAGTCCATTCTTATTATATGTCAGTGCTGTACATTGAAAGCTGTGTCACATTAAGGGCGGTACGCTAGAGCCACTGACATATAATAAGAATGGACTGAGCGTTCTTGCTTCAAAATTGGCACAAATATTGAACAGGCAGTGAAAACCCTTTATTTCATACAATTGCACACCGATTCATAATTTATTATTATTTGTCGATTGGAAACACTAAAGTTGTTATAAAATAGTATTGCATTAAAATAAAATTATTTAGAAAGTTAAACTTGTTTTAATTAACCCAAA
Organism: Dioctria linearis; assembly: GCA_963930735.1. Lineage (NCBI taxonomy): Eukaryota > Metazoa > Arthropoda > Insecta > Diptera > Asilidae > Dioctria > Dioctria linearis. The sequence goes on from OZ005740.1 coordinate 193,287,342, forward strand.
AACATATTTGTAATATTACTGAAAAATGTGCTCCTCTGCAGATTTGTTGTCGAATTTCCTTGAGCTTGTAAGAGATAGACGTATAAAAACAATATATTTGTCTCAATTTTTATGTCAATTCCAATGCATTCCAATTAATACAGCCGTACTGTTTCCAAAATTGGTTACAGTTCAGTGTACATTTTGAGCTTGAAAGAGACAAATAGATTTTAGCAAAAATTTGTGCCATTTTTGACTGTAGGAATTAGATAGGATGGCTCAGTCGATTCTTATTATATGTCAGTGGCTAGAGCCAAGGAATTAGGTCAAGGAATTTTTCTTAAAGAAAATTTGACATTAGGTCAAGAAATTTTTGACAATTTGGATTTGTCAATTGTGTGATATTGCTGACAATAAAGAAATAATAAAGAAAGTGAAGAAATGGATAATTTCGAATGAAAAATGAGGATACACGTAAAACAATTTTTATTCGTCCATTTGTCATTTTAAAATTGATACACGTCTTGCAAAATCGCCGTTCCTTCGTGCAATTTTTCAATTATTCCACCACCGTCAAAATTCCTTACAGAAATAAGTGCATCGGTACTTATTTCTTCAAGAAATATTGACATAAATGGATTTTTTGTAAAAGAGCGACATCTTTTTGTCAATCGGGAAGTAGAGTTTTTCTGTTAGAATACTTTTCTCTAGCGTACTACCTCAAGGAATCGGTCACGAAAAAAAATTCCTTGAGCATTCCATGACACTTTTTTTACATAGCTTTTGTATAGAAACAAAAATTCCTTGACTCTAGCGTACCGGGCTTAACGGAGAGCACCCGAACTCCCACAAAGCATTGATGAATAAAGTTTTTATTGCAGCTTTCGATGAGGGATAATATTCCTTGCCGTTCCCTGAACTACTATCTTCCGCGAACGCTGTTTCGTTCTCCCAAAGTATGATAGGTTGATCAACTTCAGACCAGTCGGGAAGGGTGCTCCATGCGGAAATTCACTTGCAATTAGTGGAGTTATCTAAACTTCGCACTCCATGCAGGTGGCGGATTTCTTCTGCTAACGAAGAAAATATGTTTTCCTAATTGAAATTTTAATAATAGTAAGGATAAAAATCTTTTGGACTTACGGTATGGATGGAATTCCATGCCGATGGCTTTGGACAATTTTCGAATAATTTTTTTTTTGACGCGTTCACTGTGAAAGGTTTGCCAAAATGAGTCGGTTGTCTTCTTCTTTCTTTCCTGCTACCCACATGTCATACTGAGGTTGAGGAAATGCATCTCTCTCGGTCGGGGTGCGTTCATTTTTTTATGCTTGACGCAGCCGCCTACACGCTTCAGTACGTGTAGCATATTGCTATATGCAATACGCTACGACCATAACAAGTTGTAGCTATGTCAAGCTGTCTGCAGTTAGCTAACGCAACGATTACACGAGTCAATAGAGCTGACAGACAGTCCTGATTGCGTCTGTCAAATTTACTGACAAAAAACGATTTGCGTTCTATCAATTGACCAGTCTGTTCATAATAAAATGTCGTCAAGCGGTGCAGACATTCCTCTTCTATATGCATATCAAACAATTTCTTCATTAATCCGTCTTTATTCTTTACAAAATAAACAATAAAATGTATATTAAACACTTTTTAGTCATTTCCCACTCAAAAGAGCAGATTAGGAATATAAACACAAATATCCACTAGCATCTACCCTTTATTTTCAATTTCCGCCATCTTAATTGTACGTTTGACAGTTTATTGACTAATCCGTACTGACTCGTCAGAAATCTTGTCAATACAGACTGGTCAGTAAAAAAGAGTAGTCAGTAGGGGTTTACGCGAGCCTGTGTAAGTGTCAATCGCTGTCAGAGTCAGTTCTACTGACTCGTGTAATCCCCGGGTAAAGCTGTTTGAGGTTTTGGAACGATCTGAGTAAGCTAAAAGTATTAGGGCTGTCACTTCGAGAGTGCATTCCAAAACGTAGCTACAATTGACTATAGCTGACTTCAATCGTTCCAAAACCCAGTAGTCAACTAAATTATATCAGCTGAGTTGACTTTTGAGAGTTCCGAAACATCTGAAGTTGACATTATGTCGTTTTCGTTTGAACATCCAGGTCCCCGTTCAATCGGACGGTTTCTGAGTGCACCTGAAAAATTTCGCTTGTTTATGTAAACTAACGTCAAAGTAGCTATGATCTTTTTGCGAAAACTGGTTGATAATTTGTTTGCGGATAAATTTGAGGATAATATAATAATAGTAGAGTGGTCTTAATAATAATTGTTAACTTTAAAATTAATTAAATAATATCAAATCAGAACTAACTTTGTTTGGGTGAGTGAACTCATATGTATACCGATTTCCATTGATCACGTTTTCTAGCAGAAGTGTTACACTTTTCTTGTAGTGTTACACCAAAATTGTTCCATTGACCTGCACTGCTAGAAATGGTGTACGTCAAAAGCCTGTGGTGCTACACTCGAATAATCGGCGGTGTTACACCGGAATACGCACACATCTATCTGAGAAATGTCCCAACTGAATGTCATTGAGCATCACAAATAAATCTTCAACTACTGCTCTACCAAATTCATCCGCAATCACGCCAAAATCTTTTAAATTATAATTTTCGTAATTTTTACGTTATTCGTGATATTATTGTTCCCAGAAAATTTCAATCTGACAAATTACACGGATATGAGCTACTATTCCATTCCCATCGCGTCAAAAGTTGTTCCATTGAACTTTATTTTCATTGATTGACGTGCACTTTTCTTAAAATATCAATGGAAATCGACAATAGTGTACCCGAGTAAATTTTCGGAGTCAAACTGGTGCTTTTTGGGTTGCCACCAGAGGCAACCCATGACGTCATTTTTGCTTTAAACGAACGCTTTGACAGCACTGAGGTTGCCTCCAGAGCGAAACTGATGTTCAAACGAAAACGACATAAAATAGTCAACTATCCCTGACCGTGCGCTAAACTGCTAGTTATCTAATATATAAACCATGACGTGAGCTGTCAATTGAAATATTTTGTTTGGCGCGCTTTTACAAACGTTTTGCGAAATTTATTTATTTATTTAATTTTCTCAGGCTCATTTCGGATTAACACACAGTAATAAAATATTAGTTTTAAGTATCAATAAAATTATACAATCATTATAAATGACAGTCCTAATACTTTTAGCTTACTCAGATTGTTCCAAAACCTCAAACAGCTTTAGTTAACTGCAGACAGCTTGACATAGCTCTGACTTAATTCTGACATAGCTACAACTATAGCTGCAATTGTGTTTTGGAACGCATTCCCGGTAAATCTAATCCTAATGTAATGACATTTCTCTGACAGTTGCACTGAATATAATTAATTGTAAAAATATGAGGAATTATAGTATGTCTAAGTTAAATGTAGCTGGTATGGGAAATTAAATCAAGTTTTCTTCTTTTCACCAACGTTTCCCGTTATATTTAAGGGCTATAAAATTACATAACAAAGAATTCATTTGACAACAGTAAGACATTAAAATTATCTATCAATTTCCTCCAGAAATTATAAATAGAAATCATAATAACTATTGTTAAAATTACACTTCAAACAAATTTAACAATTTGTAAGGAGCATCGAAAAAATCTAAACAATTTTACGGCTGTCAAATGAATTCTTTGTTATGTATTTTTGTAGCCCTGAAGAAGCGTTGATATTAAACGTGAAACGTTGGTGAAAAGAAGAAAACTTGTTTGTCCATACCAGCTACATTCAAATTATTAATTGTAAAAAGTTATTTATAAAATGAGTGAATACAAATAAAATGTGCTTTAGCTATTTTTGTATTTCTTTTCTTCTAATTTTTGATTATTTCTGCTCAAGAAGTAATTTATATGTCCCAATCAACAACAAATTGTAGGTGACAACTGTCAAATTATTACCCCGAGAAATTTTTAGTTTAGCCCATTATACAAAGATAAGAAGGTATGGACGATTCGAGAGGAACTTTTTGGGTTAATACGTCATGTGGACACAAAAGTCATTTGTCAAAGCATGTCAATTATTTTGTAAAATATCAAAATATTTGTATCTGTCACTGAACAGAAAAAAGATTGCTTGGTTGCGTTTGGATGTTTAAAACTTGATAAATTTTTTAAAATTTTTTTAAAAAATTTGTATAAAAGAAATCGCTATAAGAAGTTGTCCGATTGTTGACCGTTTTTTGAGATTACATTACAACAAATTATCATATCAGCAGTGCTTCATTAAGCAATTAAGTACTTTATATTCACACTTTTTAATTTTATTATATATATCACAAACTGTTGTCAAATAATATGAAATTTTAGCTCTCTCAAATAAATAATCACAACTTGAAACAATAACAGATCGCACGACTGAGTGACTTTTGTCATCCTATGACGTAAGCACCCAATTGACAGAAAACTCCGCCATAGCTTCTTTCTTTGTATCATGAGTGTAGCCCATAGCCGAGTTTTCTGTCAATTGGGTGCTTACGTCATAGGATGACAAAAGTCACTCAGTAGTGCGATCTGTTATTGTCTCAAGTTGTGATTATATTTTTGAGAAAGCTAAAATTTCATATTATTTCACAACAGTTTGTGATATATATAATAAAATTAAAAATTGAATATAAAGTATCTCATTGCTTAAGGGAGCACTGCTGATATGATAATTTGTTGTAATGTAATCTCAAAAAACGGTCAACAATCGGACAACTTCTTATAGCGAATTCTTTTATAAAAACGCAAGCAAGCAATCTTTTTTCTGTTCACTGACAGATACAAATGTTTTGATATCTTACAAAATAACTGACATGCTTTGACAAATGACTTTTGTATCCACATGACATAGTAACCCAAAAAGTTCCTCTCGAATCGGCCATACTTCTTATCTTTGTATCATGGTGTAAGCCTACTAGTAAGAAACTAAAGGAGAGGCCCATCAACAACAATTTTCGTGCCAAACCAGCCAATCTCAAAAATGTGTAAGTTTATACACATACTATAAAAAATTCGCATTGCAGGCGGATGGAAAAAAAAGTTTACGCAAGGGATTTTGGCGCGTTTTTTGAAAGTAAGACGCAAAATTCTATACCAGCAGCATCATAGTGAGGGCTAGTAATACAAAATAACTTTGTGAGATTCCTGGTTCCCTAGTAAGCCTATTTCCATCTTCGGTTGCCCAATAACTTGCCTTAAAATTTCATTTTTGGTAAATCCATAATAAGAAAATATATTAAAATTCTTTTACTTTTATCAAAATTACAAATATTTACCAATATTCTAATTCCTAGCTTATTATTAAAAAAGAAACAAGTACAGTTTTAGTAAATTTACATATAAAAGAATGTAAATATTTTTCTATTTATTACCCTTCCAATTTTAACCTTACCTACGGCTTTTGAGCTAGGGTAGATTTCTTTACCGAACATAAACACAAGTGACCACCTAGGGTATATGTAGACAGAGATACAACAATATGTTAGAAAGTGAGAAAAAGCATCACGTTCGGCACGCAAAAATGGCATATATATACAAGCAATGGCTTCTCCTTTAGTTTCTTAGTCGTAGGCACTGACATATAATAAGAATGGACTGAGCCATCCTATCTAATTCCTACAGTCAAAAATGGCACAAATTTGTGCTAAAATCTATTTGTCTCTTTCAAGCTCAAAATGTACACTGAACTGTAACCAATTTTGGAAACAGTACGGCTGTATTAATTGGAGTGCATTGGAATTGACATAAAAATTCAGACAAATATATTGTTTTTATACTTCTATCTCTTACAAGCTCAAGGAAATTCGACAACAAATCTGCAGAGGAGCACATTTTTCAGTAATATTACAAATGAGTTTTTGGGTTAATTAAAACAAGTTTAACTTTCTAAATAATTTTAATTTAATGCAATACTATTTTAAAACATCTTTAGTGTTTCCAATCGACAAATAATAATAAATTATGAATTGCTGTGCAATTGTACGAAATAAAGGGTATTCACTGCCTGTTCAATATTTGTGCCATATTGGAAGCAAGAACGCTCAGTCCATTCTTATTATATGTCAGTGGTCGGAGGTGTAAGTACGGGGTAGCCTAGGTTTTTCAAAAAAGATGCTATAGCTGGATTACATTAAAAGCGCAGTCGTCGGCGTGGTCGTCGTCGTCGTCGTCAAACGCCGAACAAAACGCCGGGCATGTTACATTAACGCTGGGCGGCAGCGCCATATCTTAATTTCCTTTACATTTTACAGTTGAGTTATTTGCTTTAATCTCTGCCGATTTGCAATAAAATTTTAAATAATATTAAAAAAGATATTTTCTTTTCCTTCAAGTCCACACTTTTTAATATAAAATCATTTATTTTCAAAAATTTAAATATCGTTTCATTTTGTCATGTTTTTTCATAATAGATTTAGATCTGGCATATTGGCAGCAATGGAGCGCCAGCGTGAAATTTAGGATTGGAGATGGGTCGACGACCACGCTGGCGTGAGTAATTCATACATTAAGTACAGTCTCTAAATATTTTTGACATAAAACGACGACCACGCCGACGACGGCGCTTTTAATGTAATCCAGCCAATAGTCTAGCCAGCCCGTTGAAGCTGGGGTTGCCGGGTTTTCATGTCAGTAATTCAACCATTCCTGTTTGCTATATATTCTATATTCTAAGTTCAATGCATTATTGAAGAAGAAGAAGATCTCATTTTTGGGGTTTTTCTCTTCCTCGGCCGGACCCTTGTTTTAGAAAACCTAATCGGTTTATTTAACTATATGGAAAATATGGTAGTGAAAAATGGTGATGATGACGATCCACTTACTGAGGAAAGACTTGGATTAGTTCGCGAAGTAGGCTCTCAGGCTGTATGGAGTCTGTCCTCCTGCAAACCAGGTAAAATAGAATTCAATAAACGTCTTAGAGAATATAAGTATTGCAATTCATAATTAATTCTTTTTAATAACAAGGTTTTGGAGTGGAGAGATTAAGAGACAATTGCATGGATACCTATTGGCAGTCTGACGGTCAGCTGCCCCACCTTGTAAATATACAATTTCAAAAAAAGACTACAATCAAGCAAATTTATATTTACACTGATTACAAGCTCGACGAAAGTTACACTCCTAGCAGAATTTCTATAAGATCTGGAACACACTTTAACGATTTACAGGAGATTGAAATTGTTGATTTATCAGAGCCATCTGGTATTCTTTTTAACTAGCTATTATGAATCTTCCTACCAACTTTTTTAGTATTTCAGGTTGGGTTGTTGTGCCAGTCAAGGATGTGCGGGATAAACCTATTAGGACTTTTATGGTACAAATAGCAGTCATTTCCAATCATCAAAATGGCAGAGATACGCATATGCGGCAAATTCGAATACATTCGCCCGTGGAAGGGAAAAACTATCCGTTAGAACAGTTTGGACAATTCAGTACGATAGACTTTCAACAATTTAGCACAATTCGGTGAATTCTGTTCGAATGTATAAAGACGCAACAAAACCTCAAAATAGTTCTTTTATTCAATAGAATAGCATAGAAAAGCATTTATTAAGGAAGCTCAGCTTGCGCTACGTTACAATGTTTGGTACATCGAGTAGAAAACAGGTAATGGCGTTATATAGATTGGGTACAAAAAATTGTTTAAAAAGCTAACCAAATGCAACGAATAGACTCATTGCAATAGGAACTGGCTTAGTAATAGGGTTATTAACAATGTGGTTGAATATTAGGACTGCTAATATGAAGAGGTTTAGTATAAACAGCGTTATTTCTTACGGTAAAAAATCAAAGGGCATGTATACAAATTATAGTCAACTGGACGGAATTCTGTCGATTATTTGGCTTTGAATTCGTTATCATGTATGCGGGATTTTATATGAGAAGTAATTTACATGCTATACCGATCTACTGAAACGAAAGAAAACTTTGCCAAATCAAAGTGGTTTAGTAAGTACCCAGATGTGAAATTTTTTTTATATCTTTAGAGATAGGGTTACTAAATATTTAATAGGAGATCAAAATTGGCAAACCAAGCAAATAAATAAGCAAATTACTTATAATAATGTTATTCAGTATATGTAAGATACGCTAATTAGTAGGCCAGTCAAAAAAGGCAATTCATTCCCATTAATTACAAAAGATTTTAAATTTTTATGGTATGTTGGGTGAGGTAAAATAACTAAGCTGTGTTGTGGGTGCAGCCGCTCTTAAGGCACTTTCACATCAAAAACAAGAACAGAAAAATGTAAACCGAAAAACTCAATTTATTCCACTTTAAAACAAGATTTTTGTTCCAATTATTAATCAAACCCAGAGAAATAGGATAAACTAAGAATTTTACTGAGAAAATAGTTATATTCATTTCAGATTTTGAAGAAAAACACAACTTTTATGTTTTACCGGCCGAAAAACTTTTTCGGCGGAAAAATTCGTCCGATAAATCATAAAAATTGTGTTTTCTTAAAAATTCTAAGATAAATATACTATTTTATTAGTAAAATTTTTAGTTTATCCTATTTCCCATGATTTTATTAATCATTGGAGCAAAAATCTTGTTTTAAAGTGGAATAAATTAAGTTTTTCGGTTTACATTTTTTTTGATTCTTGTGTTTGATATGAAAGTGCCTTTAAACCGGTACACCAGAATATTGATGGAGTTACAGTGCCTCAAGCAGACACTTAAGGAAAAATGAAAAAGTCTTGGTTCACTGTATCGTAGCAACTAAAAATTCTTTATTAATGTTTGGTTTATATAATATAAACATTAATATAACATATGAATGGAAACAATGTGTGCGTGATGGTGAGGTTATAAGTTTAATAATCTATTTTTATTGTTAAGAAAAAAAATAATATAAATGAAAACACCAACTTTAACTATTAATTAACTCTTTATTGAGATCAACTTAGGAAAAGATTTAGAAATTACATTGGCGACTTATATGCGAGGAACGAATTTAAAGAGCGCGAGGATTTACTTCGGATCCCAAACTAACTGTGTATATTTTTTCCCATTTTGCAATTACTCATGTGTGCGCTTTTTACTTTAATAAAATTGCTGACTTCGTGTCTACCGCGCAGGAAAAGGTGAATTTAATATTATACCTTCGTTCTCATGGGAACGGAAATTATTTTTGTCAAATCTGAACATGAATGAACTTGAACGAAAAATATAAATTGGATTTTGCTGATTTGGCAAAAATATAAGGGAAAAATGCACAGTTAATTTAATATAGATTTTAAATTACTTTCTTTATGGTATGATCTATAACACCCCCACCGTTAGTCTGAGGCTCCGACGAAGAATGTATTACAATTTTTCCTTTATTTTTAGGTAATATGATTTTGATGCCAAAAACTATAACTAAAATGATTATTACAATAATGATATTTATAGGTATGTTTAATAAACGGTTTACATATTTTTCGTCTATTATTTCTTTAATTTTCCTTCTATTATTGTTATTATTTATATGGACTTCTTCAAGGCTGATTAAACTTATAGTTTTGTTTTCTGTTATTTTTGTAACAAAATGTGGTAACCTAATATTATCCTTTATCCTAGTATAAAAATTATCATATGATACGTTATATATTTCTACCTTATAATTTTCATATTTAATTAGGTTATTGCCGTAAATATGTAATTTCAAATTATTACAATTCTGGTATATATTCATTCTTGCAATATTTTTCGTTAAAATTATTCCTGGAGTAATTTCTTTTATTTCTTCTTTTGAAAAGTTTTGCATAGGTGAATAAGATTCGTTAAAATTAATGATATTATGGATACATTTATCCTTTACTTTAATTAAATTTTTCTCTAAGTGGTCCTTTATTTTTATACTATAAACCGTGTCATTTCGGTCTACTAAAACTGTATATTCATCCAAATATATGGATTTATTCTTATCGTTAGGGATTGGTTCTATAAGGACTTTTGACAACGGGTTTTCGTTGTACTCTGGGATTAGTATAATGACAATAATTTGTTCTTTGTGGAATGCAATTACGATTTTAATATCTTTGAAGTTCTCTAGGTCTGGAATCAAATTCAACTCTATTTCCGTAAGAATGTTTCTGGAAAGTAAGCCTAATTTACTGGTCAGCCTGATTGTTTTGATGTCGTCTATGTCGTTTTTCAGTAGAGTAACGTCATAATTAATTTGGTATACCTGCTGCATGTATTGTACTTCGTCCTCTATTTTTAATATTCTGTTTCCGTTTTGTTCACTAAAGTCGTTTAGATATTTTGATATGGTATTTTGTTGAGTCTTAATCTGTTTCGTTAGGTTTCTTATCTGGTCTGAAATTTCGTTGTTTATTATAATATGTTTGTTACTTTCGTCTATCAAGTTTCTGTTATTTTTTGATAACGCGTCTAGTTTGCTTTTAATTTCCTGTTCGTCTTTGTAATCCATTGTACCAGTTATGTATTTTAGTCCTGTTCCCATGTTACGGAACTATGATGAGTTATTTGCTTGGGACGTAAAGTCCCGACTGCCAGCATGACCTGACAGATCACTCGACGGACAGCTTGACTGCAGGGCGGAACGCTAGTTCGCCTCAACTATTGGCGGAGAGTGTGGGGGGGGGGGGTTACACAAAAGACCTGCCGCTGCCGTCAGCCATAATTAAAACAATTCGTGCCTACCTAACACAAAAAGCCGGCACACATTCGGTCCTGAAGGGACCCTTACGTCACTTACCTGTATACAAACGAAGGCGCAAATGTTCTGCCTTCCTTGCCTGCCCCATCCTCCCATCTGACTCTCAGGGGCATAATTCTTCAGAGTCCCTATTTGACCTGTAAAAGAGCCTAGACGACCTTCATTCCATGAGAGAGGGCTTCAGGATGGTGAAGGAAGAATTAAAACTTTCAGACTTTCATATTTACGTTATAATTTCAGAGAAAAAATATCCTCACTTCAAGGTAAGTACATATATATAAGCCCCTGGCTGAGTATACCATTAACCATAAATATATATATATAAAAGTATAGGGTTGAGCGGAATATATGCGTGTAATCTATGAAAATTAGGAATCCAGGTAAGCATATCCTTAAGTTATAAATATATATAAAGGTATAATACTAAGTTGAATATATATAGGTATATCATACATGTTTCAAAACTAAATTCTATTATCACACTTCTTGTGTTACCTTATTGACATGGTGGCGTCAGTGTTTGAAAAATTAATACTCACAATCTAATTGTGTTTTTGAAAATAACCAGTAAAATTTTTGTTGTAAATTGTTGAGATATGAGATATGTTCTACCATCGTTTATTAATTATATTTCAACCAAATTTTTCTTATTAGTTCACAAAGAAAAAGTTCTGCTAAGATTTTTAAATACACTCTAGATAAAAATTATACTGCGGGAATACAAAATATATTGCAATACGTGGAATAAAATGAATTGAAGCTATGTATGTGGGGAAATATCAGCAAATCAAAGACATGTATACGTCTAACTATCATAATCAATTGAAAATCTCATTCGTTCCAATGAATTAAAGCTATGTATATGGAGAAATATTAGTAAATCAAATATATATATATGCGTCTACAAACCTCCCAAGGAGCCAAAACTCATACGTATGTAAAAAAAAAAAATTCAAGATAGATAAAGAATAACAAAGAATACTCACAGTTACTCCACGGCATGATGAAGCGCTTCAGCACCCGCTGTTTGGAAAAAAAATTTTACGATTGCAAAGCGGCACTCGTATTTACTCTACAAAGAAATGTTTCTCCACTGTGACTTTAGCTGGAATTCGTTTGAACTTGAGATCTTGTATTCTTTTTGGAAACTAAATCCACTTTCTTAGTAAATTAGTGACATGAGGCCGTTTTTTTTTTATTTTTAAAAGAATGCAAAATTTTTGTAACTAATAGAAATACAAAAATAATTTATGTAGATGCCATTCGATACATAGATTCCACGGCATTATTTATGTAAATCACAGCAGGGCATAGAAAATAATTTCGAAGCCCGTTGGAACTATGTTGCTGCAGTCCTATATCTACATGCGTATCCTCTTAACACGATTAAGTTATGTTGATGATGTCTTCCACGATCGTGGGCGAGATATTAGATTTTTGTTCTACAAACCATTGTTGTCCTTTTATAATTATAAAGGTTGAAGAAAGGTCACACTTCTATTCCCGTAGGGATTTGTGCTCATCAAATTCTCTCCTCCATTATGTGAAAACATTCATGATCGATAATTTCTTGCATTCAATTCGACATCTGTCCTCTGGTCAACGAGGAAACTTCACTTCCAAGTTACTAATTGATTTGAGAAAACTCTGCACGTTTAAGATCAATTAGAAGGTTAAATTGAATTTACATTTCGCTAGATTTATCTTGTTTGAACGCCTGCCACCATTGGTTTCTTGTTGTTTGTGTAGCACAACACAATTGTAGATATTTTTGACGATTGCTTTTCTTTATGAATTTTTGATGCACTTTTAGATAGATTAGCTCTTAAATTATAATAAGCACCCACTATAAATGTTTGTGATTCGAGGTAAAGTTGATAGAAATCATATATATATATCCTGTTATAAGACCCACAGATAAGCGTACTGCAGTTTATCAGGCAATCTCCTAAAAATTTTTACGTATCTCATTTAGCCTAGCGGAATTTATGCAAAAATATTACCTTTTTGGGCTGGATGGCTGAGAGAATTTTTGATATAAAAAGTTTCCTTTGGATGTATTTTCAAACGCGTACTTCTTTCGAGCGAAACGACAGGAAAAATGGTCTTCTTCTTCCTTGTCACCACTGACGTGTCACACCGAGACCGAGGAACCGCATTTCTCTCGGTCGGGGTGCGTTCATTTTGTTTATGCTTGACGCAGCCGGCCTACACACTTCAGTACGTGTAGCATATTGCTATATGCAATACGCTACGACCATAACAGGGCAGAGTGGTCTGCGCCACCCTGGTTCAGACGACACTGAAAAATGGTCGACTGAGCTAGCCGGTCTTAAACATAGGCCTTATCGCTGCGGGCGCTCAATGTGTGTCTCGACCCACGACCCAATGCGTATTCCTCATCACTCGTGCTATATTCACGTTGCTCTACTTGACCGAGGACGCATCGAGGACACATCCCTGAAGTCTCGTCAGTCTTTGATCAGACCTCGACATCCCTCTCTGTGTGGGAAGCCAAAGTCACATCGACAAGCTGGTAACCTAAAAAATCCATCCGGTCGATGTCTCTATGCCTTTCTTCACCGAGATGCTGAGGAAGCCTTGCGATCAGCAACCCAAAGAACTGATCGCCAAGCTTTCCCGGCGCAACATCTCACCCTGATCTTCGACTGGCGATTGTTCAAGGGTGTGTCTCCAAGGCGTCGTCGAAGTAGTGACATGCTGACAGCCTTATACAGGAATGGATTCCAACAGGTATATCACCCACCACTGACGGGGCAATAGGAGGGCTTCGCGATATCCTATAGTTTACCAGTGAAGCTGGCTGGATGCCTTCTTAGGGCTACCAGGATCTAGATTTAGTACTGCTATGTCCGACGGTTGTCGATTAACGAGAGGATGTAGACGGACGGACAAAAAAAAATCCTCCTAATGAGGCCGATCCGGAAGGGACTATAAAAGGTTATCTACTCAATAGAGGTAGGGGTGTGCTGATGAAATTGAATTCCAACTGGTATATCACCCGCCATTGACGGGGCAATAGGAGGGCTTCGCGATATCCTATAGTTTACCAGTGAAGCTGGCTGGATGCCTTCTTAGGGCTTCCAGGATCTAACGTGACAATAGATAGACGACGTTTCTAGACTGATGATCACTGCCTGATGTCTTTGGCGTGATAGACTCCTAACAGTTTCCCCTGCAGATCTTCAAGCTCGTATAGGGAGTTTCCTTTCTTGGCTCGAACCCGACATTTGACAAATTTTCGTCCCAGTTTAGCACTAGTCTGCTGTTCGAAGTTGCTTTGGGCAAAATTCCGTCTAAATACCTCTTGACCCACTTTGAAATCAACAGGTTTCGCCCTGAGATTATAGGCTCGTGAACCCTGTTCGAACGCATGGTGTACATTTTCCTGCACTCTCGCACGGATCAATCTCAGTTTGTCCTCAGCATCTACTCTCAACGGCTCATTAAGAGTTCCAACATGTTGAAATATGGCGAACTTAGGTCAACTTCCGGGCCAGGATCTTCGTTTGTGGACAGGCTGTCACAATGAATGCGTGACAGCGCATCGAGGACGACGTTCAGGCTTCCTTTTCTGTGCTCAATAGTGAAGTCGAAGCCCTGAAGCTTCAAACTCCACCGTGCAAGTCTACCGCTGAAGTCCATTTGAGACATCAGCCACTTCAAGCTCGCATGATCAGTCACTATCTTAAACGGCATAAGTTCTATGAAGGGCCGGAATTTCTGTACGCTCAAGATTGCGGCTAAGCATTCTTGCTCTGTGACGGTGTAATTTCTTTGTGCTGAGTTCAACTTTTTCGAGACGTAGGCTATTGGCTTCTCGTGGCCCTCGTCATCTAGTTGAATCAGCACTCCACCAATACCTTGTTGGCTCGCATCGCACTGTATAACGAATGGTTTGATGAAGTCTGGACTCACCAACAACGGAGCAGAGGTAAGTTTTTGCTTTAAAAGATCAAGAGATGTCTGGGCTTCAGGTGTCCATTTGAACTGACTAGGGTTTTTCAAGGTGTCTGTAATGGAGGCAGTCAAGTCAGCATAGTTCGGGATGAACCGTCTATACCATCCCGCCATACCTAGTAGGCGTCGGGCCTGCCGAACAGTTTTAGGTGACGGATAGTCAACTATAGCTGAAATTTTGTCAGAGTCAGTTCTCATACCTCCCCTTCCGACAATAAAACCCAAGTATTTGGTCCTTTTGATACAAAACTTGTTCTTCTCGACGTTGATAGTGAGGCCAGCTTTCCTCAAACAATCCGCTACACGGGATAGTAACGTGAGATGCGAGTCAAAGTCTGATGACAGAATTAACAAATCGTCTAGATAGACGAGAACGTTCTCACGAAGATCGAAAGGAATGACTTTATCCATGAGGCGGCACATCGTTTGTGGAGCATTGCATAGGCCGAATGGCATCACCGTGTACTGATAGAGAGGATGACCAGGCACTGTAAAAGCGGTCTTCTGTCTGGAATCAGTGTCTAGTGGGATATGCCAGAATGCATCTTTCAGGTCCAGGCTCGTTATGTAGTTTGCGGGAGGAAGTCGACTCAGAAGTGCGTCTATCTGCGGTAGCGGATAGGCATCCTTCTTCGTAACAGAGTTGACCTTCCTGGCGTCAAAACAAAGCCGAACCTTTCCAGGCTTCCTTACCAGAACAACTGGAGATCTCCAACGACTCTGGCTCTCCTCTATCACACCCAGTGATAGCATTCGCTCTAATTCGGCATTTATCAAACTTTGTACTGCCGGTGAAATCGGATAAAACATCTGTTTTATCGGGGTCGCGTCATTCGTTTCAATCTTGTGAGTGACCAACGATGTTTTTCCCAGGCCTAAAGAGGCGAAAGAGGGGAAAAGCTGTTTAGTGGCTTCTAAGCGTTGTTGATCGAGTCTAGAAAGGATATGGCAGTCGGTGTCAGGGGTAGCTATTACATGCTGATTATTTCGCTAGAATGCGCCCTTGGCTGCTGGAAGAACCTTCCGTATATTGGGCCATAACATCCCTCCCCCCTTAGAAAAACTAGTTTCCGCAGGGAACTAGATCTGGAGAGTGCAATAGTCTCAAAAATTGAAAATATCTTTGGTCTCCGTTCGGTTCAGATTGTTTTACATTTTTCTTACATATCAATAGAAATATTTTGATTTATATTTTCTTACATTTTTATCATTTTGCATTGTTTTTCTTTCTTACCACCTGTATGCTATCTTTTCTTTTTGATTACACGTATTTATTTTCACTAATAATTTTATAGTTTATCTGTTTAACTCTTTTTAACATATATTTATTTCCTTATATATATCCTTATATATATTTTTTCTTTGTTTTCATTCTTATCTCTAATTTATGAAATTTTTTCTTTAACAATTAACACATATTTTTTTCTTCATGCATATCTTTACTTTATGAATTTTTTCTTTCACAACTAACATATTTTCCCAATAACTATGTATCTTTCCAATGCTATAATCAAAAATTTTCTCTATATTATGCTGCAATCTATTGATCTCTTTTTTTTGTTTAACTAAATTTACATGATTAAAACAAATATTCTTAATTAATTCACATGCATTTTAAAAATATACAACGTATTTATTGTCTGTCTAATAACAAAAATAACAAAAATTACAAGTTTTCTTTTTACAAGTGTTTATAGCACTTATATATAACAAAATTACTTATACAAAAATTCTATCTAAGAGTATACTTTCTATGGGTGCCCAAAACTTCTCTAATTACAATACTATGGGTACTCTAATTGCACCATCTGCTTTCCGACGAGGGTAAATTTACTGTTTGCAGGTTTGTTGTTCTTGACATGATGACTATATACTGGCCTCTGCTAGCTTGGATAACCTCTGGTTTATTGACCGTTTTGATGGTTTTCCGATGAACGCTCGCACTTTTCACTTTTCTAACGTTTCAAATAGTACACTCTTCCTGATAATGCTGCTGGCACTTGATCACCTTTGAATTTCAAATAAGATTTTACGGTGAAATGCTACTTTATCCCATTAATTATTTGGTAAGAGTAATTTCATCTACATTGCATTTCTGAAAACCATTACATCAGTTTGTAGCTTTTAAGATGTATCATCATTTCAAGAAACATCTCAATGGAAATCGTTGCTCTGAGGGTCGGTGGTAGGACGGACTCATCAAAATGGTTTTTTTTTCAAAAAAAATTTCTTTTAAGTACGATGGAGTTCTCTCAATTATATTAAAAGTCCTCGTGTACTTAAAGATTTTTTTTTTATATCTCAGGTTGTAGATTAGTAGGTATATATATGTATTACAGACCTCTCAGTATTAAATTATGCTCTCATAGTTCCGTCAGGTTTCCTGATTATAGCTTTCCATTAAAAGTTTATCTAAGCTGTAGCTATATTTTGGGACTTTTTCATTGCTGCTCCAAATTCGGTATCTATGGAGATAATATATGTGGACTTCACTGTTACAAGAATAGTGTATATCTTGTTCATGTTCAAATGATTATTTCACTCATCTTCCGAGCGTAAATTTTCCGTGGATGTAACTATCCGAAGCTCAAAGACACCAGCGTACATATCCTTATCAGCTGCATCTTACTAATTTCTCGTTCTTCGCTCATACCCTGAGCTGCAGTAATGTTGATCCCCTATATTTACTCGTTCCGTATCTACTATGGTTGATATATTCTTTCATTGATCCTCTCGTTCTGCTACCGCCTATGCTCTGGAAGCGTTGAATATGTAGATTTGACGATCTTACCTATAGTTATTTAAGCTTTGGCAACCACTTTTATTTTTCTCTATTCTACTATATACTATAATATATGTTTTAAATCTTTTCTTATAACTCTTGTTCAATTTAGCTTTTTTTTTAACTCTTATTATATATATTTTTTTAATTTCTCCTTAAATCTCTTATTCCTTTTAACTTTTCAATTTTTTCTTGACTCTTATCTTTAAAAACCTCTTCGTTTATTAATCAACATTTTTAAAATATTCTTTTCCCTTATTTTCATTACTTTTTGGTTTTTTTTTATCTTTCTTGTGCCTGATTGTTAGCTTTCCATTTCTAACTTTAAATCTTTATTAATTATCTTCATACGTTTCTTATTCTTCTAACTTTTTCTTTCTTGTTTCTTTTTTCTTTTTTCAAATTTCTCTTTCTTTTACATCTCTTATTTTTTTTTTATTCAATTTTATTCTTTTTTGAAATCTCTATTTTTCTTTTTTATTCAATTATTCTTTCAAAATCTCTCTTTATTTAAAATTTTCAAATTTCTTTTTTTTTTAAAGACATTTCCTTACCTTTGTACCTTTTATTTTATACATTTTACATTGGATCCACTAGGTTACCTTTTTATATCATTTCCATATTTTCCGGCTCATTGTAAACTCCGCTCAGCGAATTTCTTCTGAAATTGGAGGGATTTTTTTTGGACATTTCTGTGGTTAAGCTCCCCGATTCCTGGTGTATAGACTGGCGAAGCTGGCGTGATATTCTTCATATCGGTCCTACTTCGCACCGGTGCTATCGTACTTTACCTTTTTGCGGCAAGATCCACTGAGATCGCCGTCGGCTGTAATTGTTATTATGATTCCATCTGTAAAATTTGCGCGGTCCTATTTGCCCGTGCGAATAATCAGGATTTTTTACAAAATAGGCTGTTGCATTGGCGATTCTTACGAATGCATGCCCATCCTCCAGCCTATTTCTACTGTACCCTTTATATTCCGGTTGTCCCCTCCCCTCACTAAATTCGTCGACACTTACATTATGAAATAACGCACTATCAAAGTTCTCCGTGTAGTGGTCCCATGTACGGCAGAATTGGCAATAAAGCCCTTCTCTTCCTGAATGGAGTTCATCTTGAATGCTAGCTGCACAGTTTGCCACTCTGACGTGATGAATTCGGCAATTGGATTCCTCGTGTCCATATTCCTGACATTCAGTACAGGAGGGTACTTGTTGGCACTCTCTCGCAAAGTGTCCACGCTGTCCGCATTGAAAACACTCAATAGATCTGGGAGGTGTTCTCCTTGTCGAAGATGCTTGGTATCTTCCTGATGACACTGGCCCTGTTCTGTGTAAGAATGGTCTCGAATTCTGTCTAGGCTTTTCGCTGCTATATTTCCCCGTTGCCCATCTGTTTGATGCATTTTCTGTACTCGGCTTTCGGTTTTCTTGACATATTCCTGATTCTCTCACTTGAAGCCTTTCGGCTTCTTTTTCGAAATAGCTGGCTTCCTCTCTCACTTCTTCCAGTGACTCAAACTTTCGCCCTGTAAGGTGCACCTGCGTGGGTCTACTCAACACACCAGCTTTAAAGGTAGTTACAGCATCGGCCTCCAACTCGGCAAGTAATCCCTTCTCCCCTCCCGGGTATTTGGCCGAGACAGCCTCTTTTATCTGATCGCGCAGTTCTTTCATTTGATCCGCGAACTCCGTGATGTCCTCTCCAGGTCTCTGTTTACACGTCAGCATTTCAGTGCGTAATTCACTGAATGATTTTCGCGGCAAGTATGCAGATTTTATTGCTTGCTGTAAGGTTTCGAAGTCCTACAGCTCCTGGGAGCTTATCAGGTAATACGCATCATCCGTCAGCCGATATTTTACACACTTCAAGAAAATAACTTTTTCTGCAGCTTCCAGTCGGTCGTAAAGATCTTTGCAGCAACACCGAAATCGATATACTTCCTTTGCCATCTTCGGTGACCTTTCTCCTGAAAACGTCGGTACATTTTTAGAAACCAAGTCCATGATCTTCTCGTATGAATCTGCCATCTTGTATACAGTTGTGATTTTCTATTTTGCCTTGTTTTTACCTCGTTCTGGTACTTTCACTTTTTCACTAATACCATTTATACTTCATACGCGAACCGAAAAATTAGTACAACGCGCTCTAGAACAGATCTTTCGCAAAACTCATATCTTTATAATAGGTACTAATCGTCTACCAAAACTCAATATAAAGTAAGCATTCAAAACTATCATACCTCAATTCAGCTATTATGCGTACATACAAACAAACATGCTCAACATTTTCTTTATTTTTTCTTATTCAGATGCACCCAATGAAAATACAACAAACCATACTTTACTGAAAACTGCCTACCTACTTAATCGCGTAAAACCCGAATACATTTGTTCAAATGCGCCTAAACAAATATCATTTCGTGAATATAACACAATGTTATTACGACTATCAAAAAACCGACAAATTAAATAAACGCGCGTACGACCAACGCCTAAATCGAAATTTGACGTTGAAACTGGTGAAATTCTTATTACCAACTTTCACTTATCTCAAACACATCTATAAAAATCTTGGACCTTACAATATTGCCTCTTATATATTACTCCGAAGTTTATCACATCTTAAAATTAACACATTTTTCTGAAAAAAAAAAAGAAATTGTGAATGGTGTTTATTCGGGATGCGGGAGTAGCTTGTAAAAGCACAACTCCTCGATCTCGTCAATATATGTTGGAGTAGCTAAAATTAGCTTTGCTCCCAGTATGTGTGCTCGGAGTAGCTAAATTAGCTTTGATCCCAGTGTATGTTTGTGTGGAGTAGCTGATAAATATCAACTCCGCAATTGTCATAAGTGTAATTTCCAATTTATTTTCACAAAAAAAAAAAAAATCACAAAACACAAACATTTAAATCTAACACTTCTAAATGCCTGAAACGCAAAAGAATTAAAAAACAATAAATAAACAAACATCCACCTTCTTACAAAAAATTCTTGAAAAATTTAGCAATTAAAACAAAAAAAAACACACCAGCAAGAAATTTCTCTAATTTCTGCGCTGCGCCAAAATGTCAGGTCCCAAAAGCAATCAATCAATAAAACCCAATAATTAACAGCGATAAAACTTTCTTCGAATAAAACAACGCTCGAATTTCGTGCACGTTATAAATCTTTATTTACTAAGACTTGACCTATCTTAACAATTACTATGTACTCCGCACCGAACGGAAACTTGATACGACTATGCAACGAGACTGCTCACTGGAAGAATAGAATATTACAGGCACTCGACAGACCAGTCATTGGTCTTTTATGCTCCAATATTCGGAAGTAAACTTTTACTCGCAACGCGGATATAAACAAACGACAACAACCTTGCCGTTTGTTCTACCGGTTGCAGCACCTGAGTCGCTTAGTAGTAAACAATCGCCTTACATAATAATTACCATGCTAGGTTAATTATTATCGTAATCGTCGATTGCTTCACTAACCGCTCATCGCAGCCAGCTGTTGGGCTAATCAGCAAAATAACCGACAGTTGCAGAACAATACCATGCGAAGTTATTGTTTAGCAATTGCTGATTATTTCGCTAGATAGAATGCGCCCTTGGCTGCTGGAAGAATCTTCCGTATATTGGGCCATAACATGTTCCTAATTTTCCTAATATCTCATCGATATTGGAGATAGGATAATTGTCATCGATAGTTACGTCATTTAACTTGCGGTAGTCGCACGAATTTTATGTTTAATTACGTTGGTGAAGGTCAGATCTGAATCTTCTCTATAGAATATCTTAGAAAATTTCCTAATTAGTTCCAGAGATTTCGCTTTTCCTCTAAGTTTAGGTGATCGGTACGAATTTGTTCTGAGGCGGGTTTGTTTATGTCCTCTTCCAGAACGTTAAAATTCTGATCGTTTACTACCTGAGTCTGTAACGGGCTAAACTTGATATACTTATTAGCTTCATTCTTTACCGTGTTTATTTTATAATCTTCTACATTATAAATTCCCTCGTGTACTATTATATTGCCATCTGAGGACTTCTGCTCCTTCAGATAAGCTAGGCCTTCCCTTTGTTGTACGGGAATAGTTAACTCGAAATTGCCATTTCTCTCCAACTCGTAGTTGAAACTTCTTGTTTGAGTGAGAAGTACAATTTTGTCTCTTTACCTTTAGTAATTAGAGTTTGATTTTCGAAATAAATTTTAGATTTTAGTGGGATCAAAATATTATTTCCGATTAAACCGTCGTAAATTTTTATGGAAAGGAAATACATATAATTCTACTTTATTCTTTGAATCTCCTAATTCTTTGAACAAGGGGATTAATACCCTCGGCGTTATTTTAACTTCTTGACTTATTGTTCTAATAAAAATATTTTTTCCTTAAGGGTCTCTAATAAGTTCGGGCTACAGAGTCCAGGGTTTATAATTGAATGTGTAGCGCCGGAATCTATTATAAATTTTAGAGGTCTTATGGTACTATCGACTATGATATGTAGTAATTGGTGGGTGAGGCTATCAAATGAAAATTTTGGAGCTGAGAATTCTGGGGTAGTTGCGTTTTTATCATTTCGTTCGAATTTATATTCATCGGTTCAGGTGGTGGTAGCCGTTGGTATTGCTGGTTTTCGTAGTTATTCCTATTTCCGAATGATGGATTTCTAAATGGGTTATCTGGAACCTGTTGGGGTCTATATTGAAAAGAAGTATCATTTGTTGTATTATTATGAGGAGGTTGATTGTCTAAATGATGAATTTGTACGTGGAAAACGTTGGTTTTGGTATGAATGATTTGTATAATTATGAGGTTGCGAAAATTGTTGGTTTTGGTATGTATTATTTCTATAATTATGAGGTTGCGAAAAATGTTGGCTTCCATTAGCAAAATTTCTGCCATTGTTGGGGTTATTATAACTATTGTTTCTATTGTTATTTCCACTAAGATTATTACCGTTAAAGTTATTTGACTTATTATTATTGCGGAAATTATTTCTATTATTAATCCTATTATTATTTCTAAGACTGGGGTCATTTATTCTAGGCGAACTAACGTTATAGTATGCATAGCCAGCTTCATGTAGTATGTCCATTGCTGTTTCCAGGCTTTCTGGATCTCTGCAATACAGAATTGATCGCATTGGTTCGGGGAGTTTTTTTTAATATCGTCAAGGCAGAAGTCTTATTATTGGTAATGGTTTGTTCTACGATCTTTAAGTCGTCTCTTCCTGCTAGGGTGAGCTTTGTTTTTACATGGAGCCTTCTCAATGCAACTTTTATTTCGCTATAAAAATCAACACAGTTTGTTCTGAAAGAGATACTTCTCAGTTGGTCAAATAATTCTTCTAGACTAGAGCGGCCCCCGATATTATTTATTAAAGATTCTTTTATCTCTAACCAGGATGTTACATGATAATTAATTTCTATAATTTCTCTTGCCCTGCCTTTTAGTTTAGATTTTATAACGTCAGAAAGAATAGTTTGGCTAAGCGTATCGTAGCGTAGTAACTGTGGGTGAATTTTGTCGATAAGATTCGTGAAATCTTGGAGGTCTTTATAATCACCGAAGAACTCGGGTTGTTTATTGAGGTATTTATTTATTGAATACTACTAATTATTTCTGTTAGTTTTTCTATATCTTCTAAATTAGTAGATGGAACTTCATTCATATTAACATACCTTAAAATAACACTTTGATTGTTGGCTTCTTTGCATTAAACAAAATTCTGCAGGGTTCCTTCCGAATTGTTCCAATTATCAAATTATGTAGCGTCTCAAGCTTCGATTTAGATATCCTATAGATGTTGTCTTCCTTTCTTATTCTTGTGCTGAATTTCTTCTCTACTTAGGCCACTTGTAATTTAATTGATTGGTCGTTATGTAAATGTGTACATGTGTGTAAATGTGAATATAAATTTGTTAACTTATTTATTCGATAATTCCTTGAATATTCACGTTTAGTTTACCATAAATTTCGTTGGTATTGCTTAGGTGATTTGTTAATTTATTGTTTGTATTTATATGATAAAACTTTATTAAAACCAATCAGTATGTATTTTTACTTGACTGTAGAGATTATGTGATCATAGTTTTTAATGCATCACCTTTTTTTTTTATTGTATTAAATTGATAATTTTGTGCTAGATCTATATCTCATTGAGAAACTAGATTTACACACCACATCACATTTGCTGATTTACATTTTTAGACATCACTTCTGATGAAATTTAATAGATCTGATGCAATTAATTTATAAGTATTTAGTTGATTTTAGAAATAGTATACATCACATTTTGGGAAGTGTAGGAAGATATATCACTTCTGCTGATATTTGGAATCTTTAATACAGATTTTCTATATCACTTCTATTGATATTTCAAATCGTTATTGGAAATTTATTATATCACTTCTGCTGATATTTTGCATTGAAAAGTTTACTATATCACTTCTGCTGACATTAGAAATTTCCTATATCACTTTATATCACTTCTACTGATATATGTACGTAGGTTAATTAGATGTGCCATTAAATGTTAAAACATAAGTGGATTGCACTTGACACATCCTACCGACTGCGCCAGTTTAATAATCTATTTTTATTGTTAAGAAAAAAAAATAATATAAATGAAAACTTTAACAACTTTAACTATTAATTAACTCTTTATTATTTAGGAAAAGATTTATAAATTACATTGGCGACTTTTATGCGAATTTAAAGAGCGTGTTATGGTCGTAGCGTACTGCAAGTAGCAATAAGCTACCCGACGGCTAGCAGCAGCACCTAGCGTGAGCCACACGACGAACGTGCGGTTGTCGAGACTCGACCACACGTTTCCAGTCTGACTGGGACAAGTGCCGACAGAAAGTTGAAAAAAGGAAGAAGAAGAGAAGACAGCAGGAAAAAGGTTGAAAAGTTTGTTTTTGGGAGAAGAGGAGTGTAATCCAGAAGTATCGCGATTATATAAATTAAATTGCCTAAACAAAAAGGAAGAAAATAAAACAAAAACATCCGGAAAAGACTCACTTTCAAAATAAGATCCCTATTACGGTGGACAATTTGGTGAATTGGTTTTATAAATTTCTGGCAAACTCGTGCTATCTAACCAAAAAAAAGGGGCTGTGGTCATAGTTAGTGAACTATCCAGCAATCTTTGATCCATCCAACATCCTACCAACAGCGACTATGATTAATTTAATTAATCCAGCTGGGATCCTCCGATATTGGTGCCAAGAGTAGAAGGGTTCACTTTCAATCATCCAAGATATTCAGGTCGTCCAGGCATAATAAAGTCGTGTTCAATGAAGATCGTCTAAAAATAATATAAATACGGATCCAGAAATTATTGTAACAGTTCATCCAGTTTGGATATTAAAAACAAAGAAGAGAAAGAAATTTTCGAACAGTGCAAAGGGCACATCCATGGAGACGGCTCTGCGGTGGACCATCACCTATCATGATATGTAAGACTTTAACTCTTGTTATTGCACAGTTTTGTAACGCAATTATAGTTTCAATACCTAATTATAAATTTTTTGGACTAGTACCTCTAAGCGAAGGTACTGGTGGTGACAAATAACGTACACACTTTTATGTATTTGAATCGCTAGGAATGGATCCTTCAGAACGACATAATTTACCGAATTTAGTATTGTAGCTACTAATAGTGAGAAGCTATACTAGATACATAAAGATTTAACCAAAATTTATTTAAAGTTTAAAGAATTATATAGCATTTGAATCGCTATACTATTTTTATGTATGATTTCAAATTAATGAACGAATTTAGTATCATATCGATAAGCCACCAAAGCTATCTAAGGGTTTACAGAACATTTCCGAATTAATTCATAAATTTATTATTGTAAAGATAAGTGATCGAAGTCAAAATTTACTGGCGACAAGAAGCCATAACCAACGGAAGTGCCGGGGGTATATCCCTATCGTTATGATTATTTCAGGCACATGTTGACAAATTACATACTATTTTATTATATTCTTATTCAAATAGTTGCACGTATTTATATACACGTCAAGCATAATATATGAATCTTGTTAAGAGAACACACTTCGCTTATATCCGCGTGAAGAGTAGGAATCTAGTTAATGTACCTATTGACAAATTACATATTGCTTTATTATACTCATATCCAAATATGTGTCAGGAGACCCATCTCTAAGACATAATTGAATTAAAATAAATTCGAGACACACTTGTGCTCGACCTGCCATTCTCAAATAGTAGTATGTAAATCATACTTATATCCACGATGATAGGAAGATTCTTTTGACATCAGCTAGAGTTAAGATTGTCAAGAGCACCACCCAAGGGGAGTAGGTCGGATTTTCGTGTTATACTTTAGATCCTGCGTGACAGCGTAACGCTCCAGAAGGCCTTCTTGAGACGATTTTCGTGAATTTTAAATTAATCGGTATGTAGATAAGTACTTTAACGTCCCTTCCATACTAGAAAAAGTCCCATTGGGTCGGCTCCCGCCTAGAATTATTTAAATGCCTGTATAGGATTGTGTATGCGCTTATCACTAGAATTGTTTAAGGTCTATTCAGAAAGTAGTTTAACCACTTATAGTTAAGATTGTTAAATAACTCCTACGACTACATAATACGTGCTGCGGGGGTGAAATTAAGACTAAACAAAAAGAAAAAAATGTAAATACATGAATACACTTACCGTTTATAAAGAAATGAAGCGCTAAGGCTTTTCTTTCTCCTTCCACTGTCCTGAAGTTCTCTTCTCTCGACATGGTCGGCTAGGCTCACTACTTCTCTTCTCTTTTCAGGTCTACATGGGACTCTGAAAATATCTGCCCTCAGAGTCAATTGGGTGGTTGGGGCATGCAGGAAGGAAGACCATCTGCGCCTTAAATGTGGATGTATGTAAGTGACGTAAGGGTCCCTTCAGGACCGAATGTGTGCCGGGGTTTTTTTTTGTGAATAGGCACGAGATTTTTTTTGTATATGGCAGGCGGCAGCGGGTGATGCAAAATCAGCATCGCTAGAGACGAATTTAGGGGTACCACAAGGATCAGTCCTAGAAACACTACTATTCCTGATTTACATTAATGATATGGCTTGTATATTGGAACATGCTAAACTGTGAAATTGTGAACTTGTGAAGTGAAGTTACAATCTGATATAGATCGTTTAAGTGCGTGGTTGAAAGGGAATAAGCTTAAAGTGAACATTTCAAAGACAAAATGTATGGCTATAAATTGAATATTTATATAGATGGTGCGGTAATTGAAAATGTTAGTTATATAAAATACTTAGGTGTGATAATGGATAATAAGTTGAGCTTTAAAGAACATTGTGAATATGTTACTGAAAAAAAATAGGTAAAAAGATCTCTTATTTTAGAAGGATAAGTAAGGAAATGTCTACTGCTACACCAATTAAGGTTTTCAATGTCATGATAAAACCACACTTTGAATATTGTGCTTCAATTTTGTTTACAGCATCAAACAGTTTTAAAAAAAGATGGTAGGTGTTACAAAATAAAGGAATGAAATCTATATTGAAGGTTGGAAGATTTACGCCAACTCGCTTTCTATGTAGGTATTGAAAAAGGATATATGTTAAGAAATAATGAAAATTTTCGACTACCTAAATTTAGGAATACCAAAACCCAGAACATGTTAATTTATAATGGTGTGAGAGTTTTTAATGAATTACCAAGTACCATCAAGAATAATAGAAATTCAAGAAATTTTAAGCCAGAAATAATTAAGTTTATAAGGTATAAATTTCCTGTATAAGTGTTAACTGTTTATAAGAATGTTATGAATAACTAATAAACTACTACTACTACTACTACTACTACTACTACTACTACTACTACTACTACTACTACTACTACTACTACTACTACTACTACTACTACTACTACTACTACTACTACTACTACTACTACTACTACTACTACTACTACTACTACTACTACTACTACTACTACTACTACTACTACTACTACTACTACTACTACTACTACTACTACTACTACTACTACTACTACTACTACTACTACTACTACTACTACTACTACTACTACTACTACTACTACTACTACTACTACTACTACTACTACTACTACTACTACTACTACTACTACTACTACTACTACTACTACTACTACTACTACTACTACTACTACTACTACTACTACTACTACTACTACTACTACTACTACTACTACTACTACTACTACTACTACTACTACTACTACTACTACTACTACTACTACTACTACTACTACTACTACTACTACTACTACTACTACTACTACTACTACTACTACTACTACTACTACTACTACTACTACTACTACTACTACTACTACTACTACTACTACTACTACTACTACTACTACTACTACTACTACTACTACTACTACTACTACTACTACTACTACTACTACTACTACTACTACTACTACTACTACTACTACTACTACTACTACTACTACTACTACTACTACTACTACTACTACTACTACTACTACTACTACTACTACTACTACTACTACTACTACTACTACTACTACTACTACTACTACTACTACTACTACTACTACTACTACTACTACTACTACTACTACTACTACTACTACTACTACTACTACTACTACTACTACTACTACTACTACTACTACTACTACTACTACTACTACTACTACTACTACTACTACTACTACTACTACTACTACTACTACTACTACTACTACTACTACTACTACTACTACTACTACTACTACTACTACTACTACTACTACTACTACTACTACTACTACTACTACTACTACTACTACTACTACTACTACTACTACTACTACTACTACTACTACTACTACTACTACTACTACTACTACTACTACTACTACTACTACTACTACTACTACTACTACTACTACTACTACTACTACTACTACTACTACTACTACTACTACTACTACTACTACTACTACTACTACTACTACTACTACTACTACTACTACTACTACTACTACTACTACTACTACTACTACTACTACTACTACTACTACTACTACTACTACTACTACTACTACTACTACTACTACTACTACTACTACTACTACTACTACTACTACTACTACTACTACTACTACTACTACTACTACTACTACTACTACTACTACTACTACTACTACTACTACTACTACTACTACTACTACTACTACTACTACTACTACTACTACTACTACTACTACTACTACTACTACTACTACTACTACTACTACTACTACTACTACTACTACTACTACTACTACTACTACTACTACTACTACTACTACTACTACTACTACTACTACTACTACTACTACTACTACTACTACTACTACTACTACTACTACTACTACTACTACTACTACTACTACTACTACTACTACTACTACTACTACTACTACTACTACTACTACTACTACTACTACTACTACTACTACTACTACTACTACTACTACTACTACTACTACTACTACTACTACTACTACTACTACTACTACTACTACTACTACTACTACTACTACTACTACTACTACTACTACTACTACTACTACTACTACTACTACTACTACTACTACTACTACTACTACTACTACTACTACTACTACTACTACTACTACTACTACTACTACTACTACTACTACTACTACTACTACTACTACTACTACTACTACTACTACTACTACTACTACTACTACTACTACTACTACTACTACTACTACTACTACTACTACTACTACTACTACTACTACTACTACTACTACTACTACTACTACTACTACTACTACTACTACTACTACTACTACTACTACTACTACTACTACTACTACTACTACTACTACTACTACTACTACTACTACTACTACTACTACTACTACTACTACTACTACTACTACTACTACTACTACTACTACTACTACTACTACTACTACTACTACTACTACTACTACTACTACTACTACTACTACTACTACTACTACTACTACTACTACTACTACTACTACTACTACTACTACTACTACTACTACTACTACTACTACTACTACTACTACTACTACTACTACTACTACTACTACTACTACTACTACTACTACTACTACTACTACTACTACTACTACTACTACTACTACTACTACTACTACTACTACTACTACTACTACTACTACTACTACTACTACTACTACTACTACTACTACTACTACTACTACTACTACTACTACTACTACTACTACTACTACTACTACTACTACTACTACTACTACTACTACTACTACTACTACTACTACTACTACTACTACTACTACTACTACTACTACTACTACTACTACTACTACTACTACTACTACTACTACTACTACTACTACTACTACTACTACTACTACTACTACTACTACTACTACTACTACTACTACTACTACTACTACTACTACTACTACTACTACTACTACTACTACTACTACTACTACTACTACTACTACTACTACTACTACTACTACTACTACTACTACTACTACTACTACTACTACTACTACTACTACTACTACTACTACTACTACTACTACTACTACTACTACTACTACTACTACTACTACTACTACTACTACTACTACTACTACTACTACTACTACTACTACTACTACTACTACTACTACTACTACTACTACTACTACTACTACTACTACTACTACTACTACTACTACTACTACTACTACTACTACTACTACTACTACTACTACTACTACTACTACTACTACTACTACTACTACTACTACTACTACTACTACTACTACTACTACTACTACTACTACTACTACTACTACTACTACTACTACTACTACTACTACTACTACTACTACTACTACTACTACTACTACTACTACTACTACTACTACTACTACTACTACTACTACTACTACTACTACTACTACTACTACTACTACTACTACTACTACTACTACTACTACTACTACTACTACTACTACTACTACTACTACTACTACTACTACTACTACTACTACTACTACTACTACTACTACTACTACTACTACTACTACTACTACTACTACTACTACTACTACTACTACTACTACTACTACTACTACTACTACTACTACTACTACTACTACTACTACTACTACTACTACTACTACTACTACTACTACTACTACTACTACTACTACTACTACTACTACTACTACTACTACTACTACTACTACTACTACTACTACTACTACTACTACTACTACTACTACTACTACTACTACTACTACTACTACTACTACTACTACTACTACTACTACTACTACTACTACTACTACTACTACTACTACTACTACTACTACTACTACTACTACTACTACTACTACTACTACTACTACTACTACTACTACTACTACTACTACTACTACTACTACTACTACTACTACTACTACTACTACTACTACTACTACTACTACTACTACTACTACTACTACTACTACTACTACTACTACTACTACTACTACTACTACTACTACTACTACTACTACTACTACTACTACTACTACTACTACTACTACTACTACTACTACTACTACTACTACTACTACTACTACTACTACTACTACTACTACTACTACTACTACTACTACTACTACTACTACTACTACTACTACTACTACTACTACTACTACTACTACTACTACTACTACTACTACTACTACTACTACTACTACTACTACTACTACTACTACTACTACTACTACTACTACTACTACTACTACTACTACTACTACTACTACTACTACTACTACTACTACTACTACTACTACTACTACTACTACTACTACTACTACTACTACTACTACTACTACTACTACTACTACTACTACTACTACTACTACTACTACTACTACTACTACTACTACTACTACTACTACTACTACTACTACTACTACTACTACTACTACTACTACTACTACTACTACTACTACTACTACTACTACTACTACTACTACTACTACTACTACTACTACTACTACTACTACTACTACTACTACTACTACTACTACTACTACTACTACTACTACTACTACTACTACTACTACTACTACTACTACTACTACTACTACTACTACTACTACTACTACTACTACTACTACTACTACTACTACTACTACTACTACTACTACTACTACTACTACTACTACTACTACTACTACTACTACTACTACTACTACTACTACTACTACTACTACTACTACTACTACTACTACTACTACTACTACTACTACTACTACTACTACTACTACTACTACTACTACTACTACTACTACTACTACTACTACTACTACTACTACTACTACTACTACTACTACTACTACTACTACTACTACTACTACTACTACTACTACTACTACTACTACTACTACTACTACTACTACTACTACTACTACTACTACTACTACTACTACTACTACTACTACTACTACTACTACTACTACTACTACTACTACTACTACTACTACTACTACTACTACTACTACTACTACTACTACTACTACTACTACTACTATAATATAAAAATGCTTAATTTGCTAAAACACAAAATTCCCAAAATGCGCAACCAACTTATCACAGAATTATGGAATTTCACTAGTTCAAAATCCTTCAGAAGCCATAAAACACCCAACGGAGTCCTGACATTCTAAAATATTTGCAGTATTCTTATGTAAATCGGCCAAAAGTTAGGTTTGAATTGGTCCTCGGCCCTAAATTACTATTCATACAGAAAAATGGTGTTCTGATAATCTTGAGCTTGTTTTCTTATCTTCCGAACAAATAAAATTTTTATACCTTTCCTAAAAAAATTATTTAAAAACATTTATCTGACACAAATGACTACGATTCCTCAAACAAAAGCGTTCAGCTGAGTAATCATTGTATGCCACTGTGCCGTCACGGTATGTCGTGGGCTGATGATATATGATGGCTTGAAGTAGGAGAGGGAAAAAGTAATAGTGAATTTCTTTCTTGAAATTCTTTGTTTTTACCAGAGAAATGCTGCCAATCGCTTTTTGCTTCCTTCATACAATTTAGGTTGAAACTTACTTAATGTTTTTTTTAACTAGCGTCAGTTTCCTTGAGTAGTAGTGAGTCCGTCTTCTCTCACTGGCCAATTTTAGGGATGTTACATTGTCCAACTTGGGTGGCTTCTTTTTCTTATTAGTATTTTTTATATATATCTTCTTGGTATCCGTGCTGGTAATTTTCAGAAGTGGATTGCCTTTGTTCTTTTTATAGTACGACTGGGGTTGAATTAAACCAGAAGTGCCCTAATATGATGCTTTTGACACCAGTTTCGAGGGAAGATGTTCTCACGCTCACTCTATGTAGGTTCGAGGATCAAGGTTTTTCAAGTGTCTTGCACTGAATTAACTTCCTTCGTCCTATCCGCTGCGCCAAAATTTTTATATTTTCACGTACTTTTCCGTTTTCCAAGCACTAGAAACTGTTTGGTATAATTCCTCCAGTTGAATAGGAGGGACCAATAATTTAAGCTTCCTTTCTTATCTTCCGAACCAAAATAAAATTGTTATACCTTTCCTAACAAAATTATTTAAAACAATTTATGTACTGTTCGTTGTTAGAACGTACACGCAAATGTGAATTTAGTGAAACTGAAATGAAAGCACTAGTAAATTTGGATCAAGATCAGTGGTCGACTTTTTTGATTTTCAAGAAATTGTCACACTAATTTTTTAGACTTTTCCCACTAAGATCAGATCATATATATATAAGTTATTAGGTCAGAGATCCACACACACTAGAAAACACACTTATTGACACAGATTTATAAGGTACGATTTTCAAGAATAGTTGTTTTGGGATAAAACTCAATATATAAGTTTTGGGTCAGAGAATTTTGGATCACACTGATAAATACTTATTGGCAGAAAGTTGCAATATAAGATCGTCAAAAAAGTGATATAAATAAATAGAGAATAAAGTTTAATTATGATATGAGTAAATATATAATAAAATGAATATATGAATAAATAATAAAATGTTAAACTTGGCACTTGAGGAAGTGGCTTTAAGCTAATGTTAAGACCCTTCCTTATAATCATTGGTTAGAACAATTCTTTATTCCCGTCGGGACCAGAAATAAAGTGTTAATGTTATTAATATTATCTCAGTCGAGACCCGAGATAATATTCTTGAAGTCAGTCGAAACCACGCTAAAGTGTTATCTTAACTTCAGTCGAGACCCAAAGTAAGGTTCCTTATTTCTGTCGAGACCAGAAATAAAATATTGGTTAGTAAATAATTATTTCAGTCGAGACCCGAGATAATATTCTTTAAGTCAGTCGAGACCCGGCTTAAAGTGTTATCTTATCTTCAGTCGAGACCCGTAGTAAGATATTTTAATTTCCGTCGAGACCAGAAATTAATGATTATTAGTAATTAGTATACCAGTCGATACCCGATATAAATTTAGTCCCTAACAAGCCAAAAGCCAATTTACCCCAAGCGATGCCAAGTGCAAAACGAGGTCGACATCAGTCAGCTTGTCGTTTATATAGCCCTTGCTTGCGCACGACATAGCAACGAACAAAAATGCATACCAACAAGAAACTTAGAGCAGCCCATGCTGCTCTGTTAAATTGAATTATATTTATTTGCAGAAAATGTTCTTTCTATCATGTAGAGAAGAAATTCCCGTTCGATGGTACTTGTAATGATGATAATGATTAAAGCTGCAAATTGATCTGCTTGATCTGATCGAATTTCTGCAATGCATTGTATGCTACATGACAACACATGCTTTTGTTAGATGTTGTACCTATTTTTGGCAAAATTGTAATTAGATTGAATTAATTTTCTTTTCAGAACTCAATTTTTAAATGGTATTCTTGTAATATGTTCCCTTTGCAGGTATTGTTTTTAGCACGAATCTAACGGTTCAAACATATGATAATGATTTTAATTTGATCTGCTCGATGTTATGCAATTATGCAATATGTTATGTAGATGACAAATACATGTGTCACGCAGACTATTGTTGCGCGAGCGCAGCTAGCTCCTGGAGGATTGGGTATGGGTTTCCCTAAGTAGAGGGAGAGATACCGGGACTCACGTTAGTAAATATGTTACAAACCTAGCACAAACTCTTTTATTTTTTTCCGGGCGCCACGTAGTTTTCTTTTTCTCGGGGAAACCACGAAAACTCCCGCTTTGGTCTTCCAGGTCAGATACACAGAAGAAAATTAATTCACACACAGGATATCAATACCAACTCTTATTTTATTACTTCAACTTCAATTCAACAAAAAAAAAGAGATTCTAAGCGTAATCCAAACATGCTTTTCTTTTCAACTTATCTATAGGCACATTTTACATTATTTCAATTAGAACTTACAAAATTTTAAGTAGAAAAATATGAAATTAGTATACCTACTTGCCCCATCAGCCAGCACATGGCTACCGATGCTCCTTTTCCAAATTTTTCCTTTTGCCACACCGAGTGTTTGATTCAGCACCCACGAATTTTTATGTAGTTGATTGATTCCTCTCTTTTTTTTTCTTTTATTATAACTTTTTTTTTTAATTATAATTGCTTTATGCCTTATTTTTTTATTTATTTTTGCTTTCACAGATAAGGTTCCACTTTTACCTTCTTGCTTTGTCACAGCCTGACTACTTTTTTGACCCGCCGGAAGCAGTAATGCCCCCTTCCCACGTTTTCGTTCACACATTTCGGACAGATTTTTGTTATGGCAATTTCTTATCGAAACTAGTTAACGTCCGTTCACATTGCTTTTTTTCTTATGTACTTGTTCATTATTTCGGAGAAGTTTATGGGGCGAATACTAGCGTATCCATAAAAGGTCGGTCAGCTTTATTCTGTTATCAAGCATATATAATTTGTTTTATTTTGTTATAGGTACATAAGGTTCTTTATGTTTAGTGGGAGCTGGATCAAACTTTAAAATTCAAACGTTCTCGAATAATATATTGTGCCAGTGCTGATTGAGGGATGCCATTATTGCTATTGACGAAAAATATCCGTACAAAATTTGAATTACCAAAAATAAAAATATAATCACTATCGAAAAAAAAAATTAATATATAAATGTCAATTACTCGCTGAAAGAAAACTACTAGAATATGTAGATATATATATATAGAAAATATATATACCCAAGACAGCATGCATTACGTATTCAAGGAAAGGAAAATTATTAACAATGTATGTATGTCCCAGCTATACTTTGCAGTTAACTTATGATGTTGCATTTATGTGTTGATAATGTGTGCGTGTTAAGCTGTGTGTGTGTGTGTCTTATCTTGTTTGTTTCTATCTGGTCATTTGTTCGGGTGGACTATTGGTTTATATGGGTTTACTCCTGTTTGTGCTGTTTGTCCATGTAGATGTTGTTATGGTCGCATGTGGCCCTGACTGTAATGAGTACACATGTAGAACTCCCCGATGCGACAATCCCGACATCTGACAGTCAAAACCGTCAAGGGAACGGTTCGAATCGGGGATCGAAATAGGAGGAAATGGAAGACAGCGGGCGATGATACAGGCATTAAGTGACAGGTTGTGAACGAGGAGACAAGTAGGACGAGAGCTGAAAAAGAAAGATAAGAGTTGACGACTGAGGCGGTGAAAAACATGAAGAAAGGGTTGGAGAATCGAAAAACAATCCAACAAGAAAAGGGGATCGGACACTAAAAATACATCGAGGGAAATGGATTAACACACCGGGACGATAAACGCTAAGTAGTTTAACCTTTCAGAAGCACAAAGTCATTATAGTGAAAGTATAAAATAAAGGTATTTAATTTACGAATCAGTATTGATAGCACTTCAGGCAGGCTGCACATAAGCTGCAATTTATAGAAATAAATTTAAATATTGGATTTTAATATAATTACCCCGGCCTAGAGATACCTTTTGGAATTATAAAATAAATTTAATTAATATATCGAGCAGTACTGATATCACATCAGGCAGGCTGCACATAACCTGCAATTTATAGAAATAAATTTAAATATTGGATTTTAATATAATTATCCATGCCTAGAGTTACTTTTGAAATTATAAAATAAATTTCGTTAATATATCAATCAATATTGATATCACATCAGGCAGGCTGCACATAACCTGCAATCTATAGAAATAAATTTAAATATTGGATCTTAATATAATTATCCAGGCCTAGAGTTACTTTTGAAATTATAAAATAAATTTCGTTAATATATCAATCAATATTGATATCACATCAGGCAGGCTGCACATAACCTGCAATCTATAGAAATAAATTTAAATATTGGATTTTAATATAATTATCCAGGCCTAGAGTTACTTTTGAAATTATAAAATAAATTTCGTTAATATATCAATCAATATTGATATCACATCAGGCAGGCTGCACATAACCTGCAATCTATAGAAATAAATTTAAATATTGGATTTTAATATAATTATCCAGGCCTAGAGTTACTTTTGAAATTATAAAATAAATTTCGTTAATATATCAATCAATATTGATATCACTTCAGGCAGGCTGCACATAACCTGCAATCTATAGAAATAAATTTGAATATTGGATCTTAATATAATTAAATAGGCCTAGAGTTTATTAATTTGAAAATATAAAATAAAACGATTTAATATATTAATCAGTACTGATATCACATCAGGCAGGCTGCACATAACCTGCAATTTATAGAAATAAATTTAAATATTGGATTTTAATATAATTATCCAGGCCTAGAGTTACTTTTGAAATTATAAAATAAATTTCGTTAATATATCAATCAATATTGATATCACTTCAGGCAGGCTGCACATAACCTGCCATCTATAGAAATAAATTTGAATATTGGATCTTAATATAATTACATAGGCCTAGAGTTTATTAAATTGAAAATATAAAATAAAACGATTTAATATATTAATCAGTACTGATATCACATCAGGCAGGCTGCACATAACCTGCAATTTATAGAAATAAATTTAAATATTGGATTTTAATATAATTACCCTGGCCTAGAGTTACTTTTGAAATTATAAAATAAATTTCGTTAATATATCAATCAATATTGATATCACATCAGGCAGGCTGCACATAACCTGCAATCTATAGAAATAAATTTGAATAGTGGATCTTAATATAATTACATAGGCCTAGAGTTTATTAAATTGAAAATATAAAATAAAACGATTTAATATATTAATCAGTACTGATATCACATCAGGCAGGCTGCACATAACCTGCAGTTTATAGAAATAAATTTAAATATTGGATTTTAATATAATTACCCAGGCCTAGACTCACTTTTGAAATTATAAAATAAATTTCGTTAATATATCAATCAATATTGATATCACATCAGGCAGGCTGCACATAACCTGCAATCTATAGAAATAAATTTGAATATTGGATCTTAATATAATTACATAGGCCTAGAGTTTATTAAATTGAAAATATAAAATAAAACGATTTAATATATTAATCAGTATTGAGATCAACTCAGGCAGGCTGCACACAACCTGCAATTTACAGAAATAAAGTTGAATGTCGTATTTTAACAACATAAGTTCATAGCCCAGAGTTATTATATTGAAAGTTTCGAAATAAATTTATTTAAAATATTAATCAGTACTGATATCCCTTCAGGCAGGCGGTACATAACCTGCAATTTACAGAAATACATTTGAATGTTGGATCTTATCAACGTAAGTACGCAAGCCTAGAGTTTATTATATTGAAAGTTTTGACATAGAGTTAGTTAGAATATCAATCAGTACTGAGATCAATTCAGGCAGGCTGCACCTAACCTGCAAGTTACAGAAATAAATTTGAATGGTGCATTTTAAGTATATAGACCTAGAATTCTATTATATTGAAAGTTATGAAATAAAGTTATTAAAAGCAATTAGGGTTGATATTAAATCACGCAGGTAGCACATAACCTGCTGTCAAATAAACACGTTCGGAACTGTGCTAATTGTCCATCTAAGTACGGCACATACTAACAAGTGTAAGTACTATAGAATATACGAGATTTTGAAAATCATTGAAGCCAGCCATCGCAGAGCTGTACACGGTGGTATTAGTTGAGTAAAATTGAGAGTCGCGTTTTTTTAACCCGTCGCACTGCTTTAACGAAATACTTGGGGAATTAAGCTGTTGATTCGGTTAGGCGCCTGGCGACTAGCTTTAGTAGACGTAGAAGGCACACAATTTTTATAAATTATTCAGGCCCGATTTTTCTTTTTCATCGATACCCTTAAGGGAATTCTTAGACATACCAAACAGGTGAGATTCAGATTTCCTGCTCGGATCACCCAGTGACCAAAGACTCATGACCCCTTATGGTCCCTAGTGCCTCACACAATAGTCACAGTGAGATCTTTACGGAAGACGAGAGACCTATTCGACAGCCAGAGTTTGTATTAGACATCCGTAGATACATTGTAAATTTTTTTTGTAACGTAGAATCAATCAGTACTGGCTACAAGAGTTTGTTTTTGACTTACTTATGTACATTTTCAATTGTTTGTAGTTTAAATCAACTATTATTCGACAGCCAGAGTTTGTACTAGACATCCATATATACATTGTAAATTTTTTTTTGTAACGTAGAATCAATCATTACGGCTACAAGAGTTTGTTTTTGACTTGCTTATGCACATTTTCAATTCTTTGTAGTTTAAATCAACTATTATTCGACAGCCAGAGTTTGTACTAGACATCCATATATACATTGTAAATTTTTTTGTGACGTAGAATCAATCATTACTGGCTACAAGAGTTCGTTTTTGACTTGCTTATGTACATTTTCAATTGTTTGTAGTTTAAATCAACTATTATTCGACAGCCAGAGTTTGTACTAGACATCCATATATACATTGTAATTTTTTTTATGTAACGTAGAATCAATCATTACTGGCCACAAGAGTTTTTTTGACTTGCATATATACATCTTCAAAAGCTTTCGGTAATTTACAATCACCTAGTACTGGCCATAGGTGGTTTTTAATTGTGCTGCAAGGCGATATCGCAAGGGCCCCTCCCGAGACATAGAAAATCATATTATTGTTCATAAACGTTTCCCATTTGGACAGTAGAAAAGCAGTGCTATCGAGGTCTCGC
Organism: Dioctria linearis; assembly: GCA_963930735.1. Lineage (NCBI taxonomy): Eukaryota > Metazoa > Arthropoda > Insecta > Diptera > Asilidae > Dioctria > Dioctria linearis. Next base: position 193,326,973 of record OZ005740.1, read on the forward strand.
TCGAGGCATAAAACTGTCTAATCCTGGAACTCTGGACGAATGCGCCCCATAGCGTATATAGGCCAAAAACCCGGCTAATTAACAAGGTCAAGTCCGCAAGACTAAGCTCAGAATCAAGTCGAACTGCAAGATAAGAGGCTCCCCCAAAGGCATAAGATCATACCCTGAAGCAAATCTGGCTATACAACTCTCCATAACCCACGCCTGGATATATAACCCTCGATCGTGATAAGGTTCCCGTCTCCGGGCCACGCATCTAATAGAGGTAGTAACGAAGGGCTGCATTAGGAGAGAACGTACATAGCATTTAACTGGTGCCCAGGTCTAACTTTATCCGAATCCTACGTCGATTGGGACGATTGTGGACGCCACCGATATGAACGATTGAAGGAGGTCAATTGGCGCTGATGATGCCAATGGCAGCAAATCTAAAAGCTCAAGCAGTACATAACGTCTAAACCAGGAACAGAACATCATTGGGACCCTACTAGGAACTAACACTCGACACCGAAACCAGCATATTAGCTACGGGGGTGATTATAAGATTAAACACAAAAATGTTTGTATTCCGTCGAACTTCGAATAAAATGCCTACTATGGAATAATCGTAGCGAGTCTCTCTTTTCTCTCCTCTCCTTGGGTCTCTCTTCTCTCTCCAACAGGTAATAATAGGGACATCACACAACTACTGCCAGTGATGTCATGGGCGGCCGGGGACGGCAAAGGGATCCCGCCAACTGATCCTGGGATACTCACTAGGTAAGTGATGTGCTCAGTCCCTTCCGGACCCGTGTGTGTGGCGTGCGGGTTTGTTTTTTTAGTAGATCCCCGTTCTGTCAAGGCACGATTTTTTTTGTTATGACGAAGTGATAGGCAGGTTTTTTTTTGGTGGACTCACCCCTCACTCTCCGCCACTTAGCCGAGGTGCTAGCGTGCCGGCCTGCTAAACTGTCACGGGGTGAGCTGTCAGTTATTGCTGGCAGACGGACTAAACGTCCTCGAGCTCTCACTAAAAAGTACTCCCATAACAAATTGCACCCAACGTGGGGCCAGAAACCATCTTGAGTACAGGAGATATCTTTACTGGGGACTGAGGTTCTGATGATTCGAGCATTCGGCTTTTAGCTAGTTGCTTGACTCAGGGTCTCGTATCCAGTGACGATGGAAGGAACATTTCGACTCGAATTTGTTTTGAGTCCTCAGTACTCGGCCCCACCCGAACCTTCTGTACGGTACATTTTTGATTTTAAAAAATTTACTCACACGTTGTGCGCGTTATGTGCTATGCACATAGCAAATGGCGGCTAACGTGGGGCCACCCAGGTTAGATCACGGTGGTCTGAAAGTTACTTCTACTGGGGACTAAGACCTCGACGATTCTGCGTTCTGGCTAACAGCTAGTATTCAGACTCGGGGTCTCATATCCAGTGGAGGTCGCTGGAGACTTGTGATCTAACCATTTTTGCTGTGGTATTTTAGTGCGTTTCAAGAAATTTTTGATTTTTCAGGTTCAGATCTTCTTCCAAGGTCCGAACACCTTTCTGGTTAAAATAATATCGCGGTAGTAAAGTTCCGGTTTTTTTATCTTTCCCTCTGGCCTTCAGCCATGGAAATGGCGGGTGGCCTCACTCAGCAAATTTTCGGTTCAGTCTCTTACGGAAGCCTAGCTTTCTAGGTTGTCCGGCTGGACCGAGTCATGTATCCGCGAGATGACTTCCTGGCTGCAAAGCCAGCTAGTCAATCTTATACACGGCTCTGCCCAGCTGTGGGGGCCAGATAGGTGGAGCGGTCCGGAGAAGGGGAGGGAAGAGTTGTTGGAGGATGGGAGCTCTGTCAGAGACCTTCCGTAATCAGGAGTTGGCATGCGGCTAGCTGCCTGGCGGAAGAATCACTGGTAGCGCACTCAGTCTCCGGCATCTCTGAACAGCCCTTCTCATGACTTTCCGTGAGAAACTTGAGCTCGTTAGAGATTCTTTTTGTCCGCACCCACACACACAGCACGTCGCTGGCCTGGAGAGGTTCCGATCTGAGGTAAGGAAGGGAGGAGGTGCTGGAGGGTGAGGGCGGCGCCAGAGACCCTCAGTAATCAGGAGTTGACATTCGGCTAGTTGCCTGACGGAGGACTCTCTGGTATCGTTCTTCGTCTTTGACATCTGCGACCGACCTATCTTCAGGTCTGCAGTTTCATTTGCCTGAGATGGAACTTCGTGGGGGAAGAGCCTCCGGGGGAAGGGGGGGGAGAGATGGAGCAGCACACAATTATTGATAGTCTTCGCGATTCGAATTCTTCGTAAGGAAGGAAATTTTTTTGATATTGGCTAATAACTCTTCATAAAGAAATAAGTTTTTCTAATATTCTCGTACTTCTTAAGGAAAAATTATTTTTGAACTTTTGGCGAACAGTTCTTCGGAAGGAAGAAATTTTTGAACTTTTCCGAATAATTCTTCGTAAGGAAGGACATTTTTTTGATTTTGGGCTAATAACTCTTTTTAAAGAAGTAAATGTTTCTAATATTCTCGTACTTCTTAAGGAAAAATTATTTTTGAACTTTTGGCGAACAGTTCTTCGGAAGGAAGAAGTTTTTGAACTTTTCCGAATGATTCTTCTTAAGAAAGAAAATTTTTTGTGAACTTTTGCGAACGGTTCTTCGTAAAGAAGAAATTTTTGAGCTTTTGCGAATAATTCTTCGTAAGGAATGAACTTTTTTAACTTTGGCTAATAACTCTTTTTAAAGAAGTAAATTTTTCTAATATTCTCGTATTTCCTAAGGAAGAAATTTTTTTTGGAATTTTGCAAATAGCTCTTCGTAAAGAAGAATTTTTTGAACTTTTGCGAATAGTTCTTCGGAAGGAAGAAATTTTTGAACTTTGATCAATATGGCCATGGCAAGAACGCCCCCGGAGGTAGGACGACCAGAGATTTGCTCTATATGTCAGGATGAAGATTGGTCTATAAGATCCTGAGCAGTGTCCACAACATGCGGACACATATTTCATAAATAATGCCTACAGCAGTGGATACAACAAAATCCAGTTGTCCAAATTGTCGGCTATACCTGACTCTAAACGACTTCTCCACCTATACAGGAGCTGTCTCTAAACGGCCGATTACACGGTTCGTAGGCTTAGATTCGTCCCTGGCATTTCCAGAACCAGCGCACCTGCCGTTGTCTCCAAATAATGTGGGCTCGGCACCTCCCAGTCCACACGCGAGCCACACTACTGAGAGCATTCAAGTAACTCATTCACCTAGACAGAGTTCATCAGCAGGGGAAGCCTTACTAGCTGGCTTACGGCTACAAATAGCAGACCTGGTCCGCGACGAAGTCTCTCGTGGTATTCATGCTATACCTGCTGAGTTACCAGTGCAGCCACCAGTTTCAGCAGTGTCAGGTCACTATCCCGATGTCACACGCCCTCCACCAGCCTTGCCTCCCGTAATGAGAATGTCATCATCGAACCAGCCCGCGGCAGCGAGGCGTCAGAGTCATTCTCCGAGACCCCATATCCTGCCAAATGCCATGCCTGCCTCCAATAATTTGGTACCAGAAGCCCACCAGTTATTAATGTTCCCACAACGAACAGCGGCCCCAGACGTGATTCTTATAATCAATGGCACAAACGTTCGGCTAGCCCGATCAAGGGATGGAAGTTGTCATACAGCGGTGATAATTCACATCTCTCCGTGGAGGATTTCATCTTCCGCGTAGAGGCGTTAACAAACACTACGCTGTATGGGGACTTTGATCTCTTAAACACTGTGTTCACAGAGCGAGCCACGAATTGGTACTGGGCGCTACTGACAAACAATCCTACTTCAACCTGGGAGCAGATACGAACCGCCTTACTGACTGAGTGGGGCGAACCCCGAGATGATAGTAGACTACGCAGACAAATGATGTACCGTCGACAAGAGGCTAAGGAAAACTTCACCCTATATTATCAGGCAATGTTAGAACTCAGGAATCAGCTCCAATACCCCATGTCGGAGCGAGAGTTTTTAGATCTGCTCAAAACTAATCTACGACCAGAGATTCAATATCACATCTGCTTGCATCCGGTCAACTCAGTTACCCAATTACGAGCGCTAGTAATGCAAATACAGGCCACCAACGATAGAATCCAGGCATCAAATGCTGTGAGTAATACTAATCATCTCTCGACTTTCTCCCGCGTGCCTTATGCATCAGAGACAATCCCACAGACGAGAAACCCACGATATCGAGTCCACGAACTGAACAACCGGACTCTCGAGCAATACCAGGAGTATGACCACCCCAGTACTTCGGACTTACAAGTAGCTGAATTTAACGCACGAGTCACGAATCGAAAGCCGATCACTTGCTGGAATTGTGACCAGCCAGGTCACTTTTACACGGAATGTCCCAGGACGCCAATAGGCTACTTCTGTTATGGATGTGGTCAGAAGGGCATAATTAAGCCGAACTGCCGAAATTGCGCGCAGAAAAACCAGAGTCGGGTCGGGAGCAACAACACCAGCTTCCGACCAGGAACGATGCAGCGCCCTCAGCCAATGGCAACACAGGTAACTGTGACCCAACCTCCAGCTACCCCAACCACGCCTACGGAAGCCAGTCCAACACCTCAGGAGTCAAAATCGTGAAGTCGGACCTGATATCCTTGGAAGACTCGCCTGACCCTGTCTATATTGACAGAACTGACAATATCAAGGACCTGCAGGTCGAAATCGAGGGCCTCCAAGACCAGTTGTCGGTATTTGATGCTACCATTTCTCTTGCCGAGAGTACTAATTCCCAGACTGAGCACATATTAGATGCCTCATCTGATATGTCTTTTATCCCGGATCTACCATTAATACCAATCGTGACAACTCCTTCCAGCCTTGCTGGGGCCTCCCATGTATAAGATATTGAGACGGGCATCCAACGAGGTGATGTCGAGTAGCCCTGAGTCAGTCCTATATCCTCTGACGCCATATCATACGCGTCTGAACAACTAGCGAGCGGTGAGAAAACGAATTTTTTCGTCAGCAAGGGAACCACCAGGGGTAACCGTTCCTGATAGTGACACTTATCGAACACCAAAAAGATCTACTGTTCGGTGGCGCGAACATACCAAGATTGTCAAAGCCGAGAGAAAGAAGCTGGCCCACATTACAGCGTCGGTACCAGACGACATTAGGCCATATTCAGAAGTGCAGCTACTCGGGCGTACTATGTCAGGATTGCTAGACAGTGGTGCCACTGTTAGTATTCTAGGCAGAGGAGCCCTGTAGAAGCTGTCAGAAGCGGAGGTCCCAATGGAAGAGGTACAAGACTCAAGTGGAGGTAGCTAATGGGGCCATGACGAGTGTTCATGGTCATGTGGACCTGGATGTCACCTTCCGTAGTGAGACCAAGAACGTGCGTTTTTACGTGGTTCCTGGGCTCACTCAGGCGCTGTACTTGGGCATAGACTTCTGGCGCCTCTTTGGGTTGGCTCCAGATGTCCTGGGTGCAGTGGCGGAGGTGAAACTTGAAGCCACCAAGCAGCTGTTCCCTCCTTTTGCCTCACTAGGCTTGGGCAAAACGTCACTCATCAAACACCGGATCGAAACGGGGGGTGCAACTCCGATAAAACAACGTTTTTATCCTATATCATCAGCCGCACAGAATTTGATGGACGTCGAATTAGGGCGGATGGTATCACTGGGGTGATAGAGGAGAGCCAGAGTCCATGGAGCTCTCCAGTCGTTCTAGTAAGGAAGCCAGGAAAGGTCCGACTTTGTTTTGACGCCAGGAAGGTAAACACAGTCACCAAGAAGGACGCCTATCCGTTACCACAGATAGACGGAATTCTGGGTCGACTTCCTCCGGCAAAATACATTTCGAGTCTGGACTTGAAAGACGCATTCTGGCAGATCCCGCTAGATCAGGAGTCCCGAGAGAAGACCGCTTTTACAGTGCCTGGTCACCCCCTCTATCACTTCACGGTGATGCCGTTCGGACTATGCAACGCTCCTCAAAGCATGTGCCGACTCATGGATAAAGTCATCCCGTTCGATCTTCGTGACAAAGTCCTGGTATACCTGGATGACCTACTAGTTCTGTCTCAAGACTTTGATTCGCACCTGGCTTTACTGGCTCGAGTGGCGGATTGCTTGAGGAAGGCCGGTCTCACTATTAACGTCGAGAAGAGCAAGTTTTGCATAAAAGAGACTAAGTATTTGGGTTTCATAGTCGGAGAGAATGGTATAAAAACCGACCCTGACAAGGTAGCGGCAATAGTTGAATACCCTACTCCTAAAACTGTCCGTCAGGTCCGACGCCTACTGGGTATGGCAGGGTGGTATAGGCGTTTCATACCAAACTATGCTGACTTGACTGCTTCAATAACTGACACTTTGAAAAACCCTAGTCAGTTTAAATGGACCACGGAAGCGCAAACGTCTCTTGAACAGTTAAAGCAAAAGCTTACATCAGCTCCGTTACTAGTGAGTCCGGACTTCACCAGGCCGTTCGTCATTCAATGTGACGCCAGCCAACACAGAATTGGTGGAGTACTGATGCAACTGGATGACGAAGGCCAAGAAAGACCTATCGCGTACGTCTCCAAGAAGCTGAACTCCGCGCAACGTAATTACACTGTCACTGAGCAAGAATGTTTGGCTGCAGTATTAAGTGTCCAGAAGTTCCGACCGTTTATCGAACTGATGCCGTTGAAGATAGTGACGGATCATCCTAGCTTGAAATGGCTGATGTCCCAAAAGGACCTCAGCGGTAGACTCGCCCGGTATAGTCTGAAGCTTCAGGGCTTCGACTTCACAATTGAACATCGGAAGGGAAGCCTCAACGTAGTGCCTGATGCATTGTCACGCATATACTGTGACAGCCTAGCACCAATGGAAGACACTGGCCCAGAGGTCGATCTGAGCTCTCCACACTTCAACTCATTGGAGTATGAAGAGTTGAGGCAGCGAGTTAAATCGGCTTCTACTGAGCTACCAGATCTATGCGTCAGAGGGGGCTTCGTTTACTTCCGAACCGTTCCAAGGACAGGGGATCCAGTCCAGGAGGAAGAAGCCTGGAAGCTTTGGATTCCACGAGGGCTTGTAACCAGCGTCATCTCGAGGGCGCATGATCCGCCCTTATCATCTCATGGAGGCATAGGAAAGACTCTGGAACGCATACGATGACACTTGTACTGGCCAAAGATGACAGTCGACGTCCGTAATTACATTGGCTCATGCGACGTATGTCAAGAAATAAAGGCTCCGAACACCATCTTAAGACCACCCATGGGAACCCAAACTCAGGCGGAACGACCCTGGTAACGAATATATATTGACTTACTAGGTCGTTATCCCAGATCTACTTCGGGAAACACCTGCATGATTATCGCTCTTGACCACTTTTCCAAATACCCTTTATTGAGACCTCTCAAAAAGACATCATCCAAACAGGTTGGCCAGTTCGTGGAAACCGAATTATTTCACATGTTCGGAGTTCCGGAAGCAATCGTCACGGACAATGGGTCCCAATTCCGATCCGCTCACTTTGCTAAGTTACTGGAGAGGTACGGCGTGCAACACATATGAACAGCCGTCTACTCCCCGCAAGCAAACGCGTCCGAGCGAGTAAATAGATCCATACTATCGGGAATCCGAGCGTGGCTTACAACCGAACACAATAGGTGGGATGAGAAGCTAAGCCAAATCGCCAGTTCCTTACGGAGCGTAGTACATCAGGCGACCGGGTTCTCCCCATTTAAAGTACTGTTTGGTTTCCAAATGGTGGAACACGCAAGTTCTTATAAATTTTTGAGAAATCTAGGCACCTTGAGCGAACCAATGACAGTAAACGAGGCCGACAAAGTGCAGTTAATTCGTGCTAAGGTCCAGGAAAACTTGAGCCACGTGTTCGAGCAGGGCACAAAAGTCTATAATCTGCGCTCGAAACCGGTAGAATTCAAAGTGGGTCAGGAAGTATATCGGCGCAACTTCATTCAGAGTAGTTTCCAAAACCAGGTCAGTTCTAAATAAAGTCGCAAGTTCCTTAAATGCCGAGTAAGATCTCGAAGAGGGAATTCACTATATGAACTTGAAGATCTCCAAGGAAAACTCATCGGCGTTTTCCACGCTAAGGACATCAGGCCATGACCAGATAGCGATCGAACCTAAGTATACATGATGCTTAGCGTTTAAACTCGGTAGCCCTAAAAAGGCATCCGGCAAGCTTCACTTGTAAACTATAGGTTATCGCGAAACCCTCCTATTACCTTGTCAATGGTGGGTGATATACCTGTTATAAGTCAAACAAGCCATTATATCTCTACTCTTTAGGAGTAGATAAATTCCTTCTAATCCCTTCTGGATTAGCCTCCTTATGAGGATTTCACTTGTCTGTCTTCCTTCACCAGTTCTTTAAATTGCATTGGACGAGTAACAATATATATAGGAGCAAGGACCCTGGTAGTTCCAAGAAGGCATCCAGCCAGCCTAACTGGTAAATTACAGGATACCTATGTGCCGCTTAAGGCCCACACAGCCTAGCGGCCGGTATGCCTCTTGTTATAGTCTCACTTTTTCACGCGCCCTAGTCTGACAAAGCCTCAGAACCCCTCCCACATGGTACCCTACGGCGGATATGTCGCCGAAGGAATCCCATTTGCACGATGTCCCCAAAAATTTAAGGAAAATCTAGTACGTCCCTACCTCTACGAAGCCTGGGAGACACACCCTTGATTGAGCGGTGGCCTGAGATCCGAGTGAGATGCTAGTGCCGGGGGAGCTTGGCGATCAGTTGGTCGGGTTACTGACCGCGGAGATTCCTCGGTCCGTCTCGGTAGAGGAAGGCAGAGGGGCACTGGGCGGCTGGATTTTTTGGGTTACTAGCTTGCTGGTGCACCTCTTGTTTCCCTTGCGGAGAAGGATGCCGACCCTTGATCAGGGACTGATGTGACTTCGAGAATGTGTCTCCGATCTGTCACACCTCGAACAAAGTGAACTGGCTTAGACAATCATTCTCATCCGCCTGTCCTTACGGCTAGGAAAACGCATTCAGGGGTCGTGGGTCGAGCCACATATTGGGCGCCCGCGAGCATGAGGCTCAAAATAGAGACCGGCTAGCTCAGTCGAAGGAAAGGACCATTCTTCAGCGTCTTTGACACGCGGAGGGGGTCACGACCCTGCCCTGTTATGGTCGCATGTGGCCCTGACTGTAATGAGTACACATGTAGAACTCCCCGATGCGACAATCCCGACATCTGACAGTCAAAACCGTCAAGGCAACGGTGCGAATCGGGGATCGAAACAGGAGGAAATGGAAGACAGCGGGCGATGATACAGGCATTAAGTGACAGGTTGTGAACGAGGAGACAAGTAGGACGAGAGCTGAAAAAGAAAGATAAGAGTTGACGACTGAGGCGGTGAAAAACATGAAGAAAGGGTTGGAGAATCGAAAAATAATCCAACAAGAAAAGGGGATCGGACACTAAAAATACATCGAGGACACACCGGGACGATAAAACCTAAGTAGTTTAACCTTTCAGAAGCACAAAGTCATTATAGTGAAAGTATAAAATAAAGGTATTTAATTTACGAATCAGTATTGATAGCACTTCAGGCAGGCTGCACATAACCTGCAATTTATAGAAATAAATTTAAATATTGGATTTTAATATAATTATCCAGGCCTAGAGTTACTTTTGAAATTATAAAATAAATTTCGTTAATATATTAATCAATTGTGATATCACATCAGGCAGGCTGCACATAACCTGCAATCTATAGAAATAAATTTGAATAGTGGATCTTAATATAATTACATAGGCCTAGAGTTTATTAAATTGAAAATATAAAATAAAACGATTAATATATTAATCAGTACTGATATCACATCAGGCAGGCTACACATAACCTGCAGTTTATAGAAATAAATTTAAATATTGGATTTTAATATAATTATCCAGGCCTAGAGTTACTTTTGAAATTATAAAATAAATTTCGTTAATATATCAATCAATATTGATATCACTTCAGGCAGGCTGCACATAACCTGCAATCGATAGAAATAAATTTGAATATTGGATCTTAATATAATTAAATAGGCCTAGAGTTTATTAATTTGAAAATATAAAATAAAACGATTTAATATATTAATCAGTACTGATATCACATCAGGCAGGCTGCACATAACCTGCAATTTATAGAAATAAATTTAAATATTGGATTTTAATATAATTATCCAGGCCTAGAGTTACTTTTGAAATTATAAAATAAATTTCGTTAATATATCAATCAATATTGATATCACTTCAGGCAGGCTGCACATAACCTGCCATCTATAGAAATAAATTTGAATATTGGATCTTAATATAATTACATAGGCCTAGAGTTTATTAAATTGAAAATATAAAATAAAACGATTTAATATATTAATCAGAACTGATATCACATCAGGCAGGCTGCACATAACCTGCAATTTATAGAAATAAATTTAAATATTGGATTTTAATATAATTACCCAGGCCTAGAGTTACTTTTGAAATTATAAAATAAATTTCGTTAATATATCAATCAATATTGATATCACATCAGGCAGGCTGCACATAACCTGCAATCTATAGAAATAAATTTGAATAGTGGATCTTAATATAATTACATAGGCCTAGAGTTTATTAAATTGAAAATATAAAATAAAACGATTTAATATATTAATCAGTACTGATATCACATCAGGCAGGCTGCACATAACCTGCAGTTTATAGAAATAAATTTAAATATTGGATTTTAATATAATTACCCAGGCCTAGACTCACTTTTGAAATTATAAAATAAATTTCGTTAATATATCAATCAATATTGATATCACATCAGGCAGGCTGCACATAACCTGCAATCTATAGAAATAAATTTGAATATTGGATCTTAATATAATTACATAGGCCTAGAGTTTATTAAATTGAAAATATAAAATAAAACGATTTAATATATTAATCAGTATTGAGATCAACTCAGGCAGGCTGCACACAACCTGCAATTTACAGAAATAAAGTTGAATGTCGTATTTTAACAACATAAGTACATAGCCTAGAGTTATTATTTACAGAAATACATTAATTTTACAGAAATTTAAATTAATTTACAGAAATACATTTGAATGTTGGATCTTATCAACGTAAGTACGCAAGCCTAGAGTTTATTATATTGAAAGTTTTGACATAGAGTTAGTTAGAATATCAATCAGTACTGAGATCAATTCAGGCAAGCTGCACCTAACCTACAAGTTACAGAAATAAATTTGAATGGTGCATTTTATCGGCATAAGTATATAGACCTAGAATTCTATTATATTGAAAGTTATGAAATAAAGTTATTGAAAGCAATTAGGGTTGAGATCAAATCACGCAGGTAGCACATAACCTGCTGTCAAATAAACACGTTCGGAACTGTGCTAATTGTCCATCTAAGTACGGCACATACTAACAAGTGTAAGTACTATAGAATATACGAGATTTTGAAAATCATTGAAGCCAGCCATCGCAGAGCTGTACACGGTGGTATTAGTTGAGTAAAATTGAGAGTCGCGTTTTTTTTTAACCCGTCGCACTGCTTTAACGAAGTACTTGGGGAATTAAGCTGTTGATCCGGTTAGGCGCCTGGCGACTAGCTTTAGTATACGTAGAGGGCACACAATTTTTATAAATTATTCAGGCCCGATTTTTCTTTTTCATCGATACCCTTAAGGGAATTCTTAGACATACCAAACAGGTGAGATTCAGATTTCCTGCTCGGATCACCCAGTGACCAAAGACTCATGACCCCTTATGGTCCCTAGTGCCTCACGCAATAGTCACAGTGAGATCTTTACGGAAGGCGAGAGACCTATTCGACAGCCAGAGTTTGTATTAGACATCCGTAGATACATTGTTAATTTTTTTTGTAACGTAGAATCAATCATTACTGGCTACAAGAGTTTGTTTTTGACTTACTTATGTACATTTTCAATTGTTTGTAGTTTAAATCAACTATTATTCGACAGCCAGAGTTTGTACTAGACATCCATATATACATTGTAATTTTTTTTTGTAACGTAGAATCAATCATTACTGGCCACAAGAGTTTGTTTGACTCGCATATATACATCTTCAAAAGCTTTCGGTAATTTACAATCACCTAGTACTGGCCATAGGTGGTTTTTAATTGTGCTGCAAGGCGATATCGCAAGGGCCCCTCCCGAGACATAGAAAATCATATTATTGTTCATAAACGTTTCCCATTTGGACAGTAGAAAAGCAGTGCTATCGAGGTCTCGCTCAAGGCATAAAACTGTCTAATCCTGGAACTCTGGACGAACGCGCCCCATAGCGTATATAGGCCAAAAACGCGGCTAATTAACAAGGTCAAGTCCGCAAGACTAAGCTCAGAATCAAGTCGAACTGCAAGATAAGAGGCTCCCCAAAGGCATAAGATCATACCCTGAAGCAAATCTGGCTGTGCAACTCTCCATAACCCACGCCTGGATATATAACCCTCGCTCGTGATAAGGTTCCCGTCTCCGGCCCACGCATCTAATAGAGGTAGTAACGAAGGGCTGCATTAGGAGAGAACGTACATAGCATTTAACTGGTGCCCAGGTCTAACTTTATCCGAATCCTACGTCGATTGGGACGATTGTGGACGCCACCGATATGAACGATTGAAGGAGGTCAATTGGCGCTGATGATGCCAATGGCAGCAAATCTAAAAGCTCAAGCAGTACATAACGTCTAAACCAGGAACAGAACATCATTGGGACCCTACTAGGAACTAACACTCGACACCGAAACCAGCATATTATCTACGGGGGTGATTATAAGATTAAACACAAAAATGTTTGTATTCCGTCGAACTTCGAATAAAATGCCTACTATGGAATAATCGTAGCGAGTCTCTCTTTTCTCTCCTCTCCTTGGGTCTCTCTTCTCTCTCCAACAGGTAATAATAGGGACATCACACAACTACTGCCAGTGATGTCATGGGCGGCCGGGGACGGCAAAAGGATCCCGCCAACTGATCCTGGGATACTCACTATATAAGTGATGTGCTCAGTCCCTTCTGGACCCGTGTGTGTGGCGTGCGGGTTTGTTTTTTTAGTAGATCCCCGTTCTGTCAAGGCACGATTTTTTTTGTTATGACGAAGTGACAGACAGGTTTTTTTTTGGTGGACTCACCCCTCATTCTCCGCCACTTAGCCGAGGTGCTAGCGTGCCGGCCTGCTAAACTGTCACGGGGTGAGCTGTCAGTTATTGCTGGCAGACGGACTAAACGTCCTCGAGCTCTCACTAAAAAGTACTCCCATAACAATGTGCTTGATCTGTGTGAACTATGCTACTGGGTTTGTATGTGTTTAGTGGATGTGTAAACCCCGGGGTGTGACCTGTGGAGAAGATTGTCCTCAGTTACCGATTCCAGTTTTTATGCCCCACAAATCTATTCATCATCATCATAATCTGTTCTGTATTATAAAAAAAAAATATTTCGGCAGAATCAAGGTATTCAAAAATGTAAAACAAACGACACATAACACTTGGCTTTGTTGGGTTGTGTACCTGTTTTTTTAGAGTAATCAGATTAGATTAATTTTATTAAAAGTTGTGATGCTTTGTTTTCAGGATGTTTTCTTTTTCAGAAGTTTTCTATTAATAAAGATATATTCGAATCGACTTGGTTCGAACATACTTCCCCGTTGAAAGACTGTTAGTGTCTTTCAAGCAATTAAGAAACTGGTGCTTTAAGAAATCGTTGAATTTTATCCCTGAGATCCCGGCATCCATGGAAAATCTCCTCCTGCAGGGGAGGTCGGCTGATGAGGGCGGTGTGACACCTACGGAGATCACTCATGCACTTCATGCATCAGAGCAACTCAACTCGGGCGAGCTAGCTGATGGTGTAACCTCAGAGTCGAAAGGCGCTGATGGTGGCAACCGAAGCGGGACCACCCGACGCAGGAGAGTAGGCAGAGCAGAGAGGAAGAAAAGGAGAAGGGCTAGGGAGATGGCTAATGCCGTCCCTGGGCCTTCTCCTTGTCTCTTTTCGCAGGTGGTCAGTGGTCTGGCTGGGCAGGTAATAGAGAGGTAGTGAGCCTGCTAGCGTCGGTAAACGGAGCACTGCGTAGAAGTATAGATCCGGTGCGGAAAAAAGGAGAAGGAAGAGGGAGAAGGTGGTAGACAGCATCTCTCCTGACTTTGCCCCTCCTACATAGCCTTCCACCGATATTTCTGCTAGCATTGCTGGTGATGTGGGTGTAACGACCCATAGAATCAAGCGCGTTATATCTGACGGATCTGGCGAGCAGGAGAGTAACAGCAACAAGCTGAAGAAGAAGTCTGCTAGGGGTAGATTAGGTTAGATTTGTGAAGGGGTGTATAGGCGTTAGCCTCGCAATCACTGCGACCTGAAAGTTCTATTGTGAGTCCCCGTTGAATTTGCTCCATTTATAGGTTTAGACTGTTAATAAAGTCTAGAACCATTCTGGGCTTGAGGTTCCATACGTAACTTGGTGGAGGAAAAGCATGTTCAAGGTGGAGTAATCTCCGCCTGGCCAATGCTTCGCAGTTGCAGAGCAAGTGCTCCGAGGTTTCGTGACCATCCTGACAGAAGCGTCAGGATGAAGTCTCCGCCAAACCCAGCTTGTTTAGTTGATACCTCAAGGGGCAATGGCCCGAGAAGGGCTCAGTGATCATTTTGAGCTTTGTTCTTCTAAGGAGTAGGAGTTCTTTTATTTTTCCGCCAGAGGTGTCGATAAACTTTTTTGCCTGACAAAGTTCTTGTAGCCATTCCCAATACAGGGATTTTTGTTTATTCTCCCAGTTATTTAGGGTAGCTCTGAGGTAACACTTTGAAGTGCCACAAAATGGCTCTGGTCCGACAAACTGAGTTTCCGCTCCTCTTTTGGCTAGGCCATCCGCAATTTCATTGCCTTTGTGGCCCTCATGTCCAGGTACCCACATGAGGATAACTTTGTTTCTCCTTGATAGATTTTTGAGGGTTTGTAGACATTCCCAGACTATCCCTGACTTGACAGTGTAGGACTTTAAGGCCTTGAGGGCAGCTTGACTGTTCGAGACGATATTAATGGTTGAGCCATTTATGGCTTTTTAATGGAGGTATTGGCACATTCTTCTATGGCCAATACCTCGGCTTGGAATACGGTAGGGGTAGAGCTTAGAGCCTTTGATATATGGCATTTGGGGCCGTATACACCCAATCCGACCCCACTGTTTGTTTTTGAGCCGTCTGTAGACCACACCATCGATCCTTGTTGGACGGTTTAGTGGATTGCCATTGTGTCTTACAAAATCCACTCTGGGTGTGATTATATCAGATATTGTCGTCACTTGCTCGAAGCATATCTGTTTTAAGATACTTAAATGACCAACCAGATCGCCTGGTTTTAACTGTTTCTCCGTTTGTACTCTAATAGCACTGGAGATCGCTTCATTTTTCACCTGCAAATGCAGGGGTGCAAGGTTTAATAAGGCTTCCATGGCTGCTGTAGGACAGGTCCTCATCGCACCAGTTATTCCTAGACAGGCATGCCGCTGGGTTTTTTGAAGCAGAGCCTCAGGCGTCTTTTGATTAGTTTTTGGCCACCATGCGAGGGCCGCATAGGTGACCATGGGTCTAACAACCGTGGTGTACGTCCAGTATATCATTTTTGGCTTCAGACCCCATGTTCTGCCAAAGAGGCGACGACACGTGTAGAGAGATCGCATCGCACTATCCGTCACTCTGGACAGATGCGAATAGTGAAAGCTTCGATCTTCTTGTGAACGGAGCGATAACTGTTTTGTTGGGGTTTATGCTAAGGCCTTTGTTTAAACACCACGTGCGGACTTTAGAGAGGGCTATTTACATGAGGTCGGATATGACTTGATCATGCTTGCCCCGTATTGCAACTACTAGGTCATCCGCGTAGCCTAGAACATTAAAACCTGAACTGGTTAACTTCTCTAGCGGATCATCAATCACGATCGACCATAAGAGTGGAGAGAGAACTCCTCTTTGTGGGCAGCCTTTTGTTGCGGTGATCGTGACTGAGCAGTTCCCTAGAGATGCGGTTATTCTCCTGCTTCTAAGCATGGAGTCTATCCAGTTTACCGTGGAAGGCTCAAAGCCGTTATCCTCGGCAGCTGATTTAATTGCATCGAAGGTGGTATTATCGAAGGCTCCTTCTTTGTCCGCAAATGCACATAAAGCCACCTCATTTGCTTCGAGCGCTTTTTCGAGGTCTTTGACTAATGTGTAAATGGCAGTCTGAGTAGACTTGACAGCTTGCTAAGCGAACTGCTTAGATTGAATTTCAAGCAAAAATGAAGAGAGGCTGATGGGTCGGAACGATTTAGCTAGAGAACTAGCTCTTTTTCCTGCTTTAGGTATAAATACCACCCTGACGTCTCTCCAATATTGGGGAACGTAGTAGAAAGAGTATTTCTTCAACACCTTGCTGTAGTAACGCAGTGAAAATGCCGTCTTCTCCAGCAGATTTAAAGGGCGTAAATGTACCAATGGCCCATCTAACCTTGTTAGGAGTGAAGACTCTTCCCGCAAGGCTTTTGCTCCTGTTAAGACTCTGTGCTTGTCCATCTCAATCGGATCTGGAGCTACTATTCCTTGATCGGGAGTGAGAGAGTCAGAAAAGTGAGTTTCTAATAAGAGCCTGACTATTTCCTCGCAACTCTCGGTGTAGCTCCCATCTTCCTTTTGAAGTGTGCCTATACCATTCGTGTGATCATTCGAAAGTATCTTATGGAGCCTGATAGCTGCGGGCAATTGATCTATGCCATCGCAGAAGGTCCACTAGGTTCTTCTTTTGGATCTCCTTAATTCCGTGTTATATTCCGTTAGAGCCTTTTTATATTACCCCCAGATTCCAGAGAGTTTAGCTCTGTTGAATAGTTTCCTGACTTCTTTTCTTTTCAAACTCAGTTCCCTATTCCACAATGGTACCTGCCGATTACAAGCCTTTTGCTTCAAGGGGCCACTGTGTTCGAATGAAGTCAGTACAGCCGTTTGAAGAAAGCTGCGTAGTGGCTGAGTCTAGTTCCTCAGTCGTGTTAATGCTACCGCCGGGAGAGTCAACTACAGCCTTAAGGTGTTGTCGATAGAGTTCCCAGTTAGTTAATTTAGGGATTCGGTACTCCTGACATGTGCTGAATGTGGCATCTATATCGAACCTGATGTGTCTGTGATCTGACATGGAAATTTCGTTCGATACATGCCACCTGCTTATTTTTGTACTTATGAACATACTGGCAAGTGTTAAGTCCAAGACCTCTTGTTTAACGATGTTCATAAAGGTTGGCTTATTACCTCGATTTAGTATCTCTAAATTGTTAGACAATATAAAATCGTAGAGGTACTCACCCCTGGAATTGGTATCCGTGCTGCCCCATAGCGTATGATGTGCATTTGCATCGCATCCAATGATGGAAAGCATTGCGTTTGCAGTAGTTGATGAGCCGTTTTAGCTCTGGGGGAGGTAATGAAACCGCTTCTCCGGGAATGTAGGCTGAGGTAATTACTACCTCGTGGCTACCTCCTGAAGTTGGTACCTCGACAACTGCTGTAACCACGTCCCTCGAGATGAACTGTGAAAGAGGAATTAAGTTTAATTTAGTGTTGACCAGTAGTGCTGCCCTAGGATATTCATGTTCATTACTATATATTAACTTACATGATTTTGTGGGAAGGCCTTTGTTGTGGCCTTGATGTACCCAAGATAAATCTCCTGCTAAACACGTCTGATGCCGCTTTAGCATGATTGAGATTTATCTGAAGGCAACTTAGGTGATCATTGGCCATGACTAAGATGGCTTTTTATGGCCGCTGTCAGTCTTGGTGGTGGATCCCGTAGGACATTTGCTTTTGCCCGGCTTGGCACGGACAGGAGGGGGCTTCTTCTTAGTCTCTGTAGACTTTTTTTCGGAAGTCCCCGACTGGGGTTCTGCAGTTCCTACTGCTTTACCAGGGACCGCCTTTGCCTTGATCAAAAGTTTAGGCCTGCTGACTCCTGATTTCGAAGGCTGAGGATCGTCAGCCAGAGTTTTAATCTGACTTGGGCCATTGCCAGTCTCCGACACAGCCTTTACTGTTCCACCCTTGGGTCTTAGTTGGACAGACCCGAATTTATACCCAATTGCGAATTGAGCCTTCTTTAGCTCTTGCATTGGCACATGGTCGACGGACAGAGTGAGCTCTGTGACTGAGGGTTTTTGTACTATGCGCAACACTATCCACTCAGACACGTTTAACCCCGAGTTCTGACCCTCGATATAATCGAGAATCAACTCCGTAGGGTCCTCAGCGCTGATTGGAAAGTATCCCACAAGGACTTGTGGGCGAGGAATTTCGCTTTTCTCGACCATGCTCCTTCCCAGGGCTTTAGCTCCGCAACTACACCTTTCAGCCACGTCACGGTGTCTTGATTGGCGCAGTTAAGAACCACCCACCCTGGTCTAAATGTGGAGGCCAGGAATCTTGGTTTTAGGGGGCTTTACTTTCTTGCCGCGATTTCTCTCAAGATAGCACCCTGTATGGACTTCAATTGATCCGCGTTGAGTGCCACCTCAGGATAACCGACGGGAAGAATACCCACCCGAATGCTCTCTGCAACCTCATTATAGGAAGGCTGTTTACGCGAAGGCAGGGAGACGCGCTTCTTTGAAGGATTCTCCATTGCTGCCTTGCTGCGTTTAGCACTAGGTTGCTCCACTTTAGGAGAAGAGTCGTTAGAGCGAGTCCGTTTTTTTAGACTCTCCTCATTCCGCTGATCTATCTGAAGTGCAGCAATCCTTCTAGCCTCTGCTTCTGTGTGACCGTGTTTTAAAAGCGTTAGTGTAATTAAGCGCCTTATACTCGTCTTGTCCACCTGCTAGCGGTAACCCCAGCGTACCCCCTCCTAGTGCTCAACAGACTGGGTGTCACCCTTTAGAAAGGGTTCCTGGGACATCCAGGGAGATTCTGACGAAGGAAAGGAGTCAGCCTGGGTCCCCTACCTCGATGCACTGGTGGAGATTGGTCCACTGCTGAAAGGTAGTTGATGTCGAGGAGGTAAAATGGTCAATTTCAACCTTCTCGGCTTTTAAAGTCCCGGGTTCAGAGGGTATTCTGCTTGTCCTTCTCAAGGTAGAGATCGTTGTGCTGGCCCCATAAATCGACTCCATTTTCAGGGCATGTATCGCTTTTGGATATGTCCCTGAGATATGGAGGAAGGTGAGGGGCGGATCTACGGAGACGGCTCTTCACTCAATAGTTACTGTCATTGAGAGGGGACTGGATCGTGGACTGTTTACCTTGGGAGCCTTTCTGGATATCGAGGGGGCTTTTGACAAGGCCACCCCCGAGTCGCTATATGAGGCAACTCATCGACATGGTGGTGACCGCACTGTAGTGCGATGGATCGACCAAATGATAAGACGACGATACTTAACTGTGGAGGTGGGCAGCCGAACCTCTCTCAGTGTGCTGGTGGATAGAGGCTGCGCGAAAGGTGTCTTGCTTTCTCCAGTACTCTGGTGTATGTTGGTTGACTCACTCTTCACGGTGCTGAAAAACGTGGGATTCTCATGTGAAGCGTATGCGAAAGCCACCCCTCTGCTTATTTCCAGGCACAGCATGACTGTTGCCTGTGCCTTCATGCAACTAGGCCTCAATATTCTTGAGGACTGGTGTACCCGTCATTACATGACAGTAAACCCAACAAAGACCAGCTTGGTGCTCTTCTCCAGAAGACGTAAGCTTGAGTACTTTGTTCTTCCAAAGCTTTTTGGACACACTCTGCAACTCTCTCCTCATGTCAAGCACCTTGGAGTCTTCCTTGACTCGAAGCTGAAATGGGGATTACACGTAGAGAAAAAGGTTAATGCGGCTATGAGGGTCTTCGCTCAATGTAGGAGAACCTTTGGCCGCACATAGGGCATGAGACTCCATCCTACTTGGGAATGACGGGCTCCGTGCGATCAACGGCCACTGCGGCCCTTGAGGTCCTACTCAATCTGCAACCCCTGGATCTTGTCATTCAGGCAGAAGCCAAAAGGGCTGTTTGCAGATTGCGCTCACGGGGATGTTGGGAGGACGGCTGGACTGGCTCTTCTCATTGCTCTCTGGCCTATCGGTTGGACTTGGAGAACCCTCTGGCCGGTATGCCATGGAGTGCGATGGTTTCGGGCGTCGTTTCTCTGAGAGCTTTCCTGTAAGGGAATCATGGACTGAGGTAGGTGCCTTATCGAGCCTTCCCCGATCTTCTCCAAAAATTTTCACCGGCTCTCTCACGAATGAGGGAACTGGGGCGGGTGTCTACTTTCCTGAGCCTGATTTTGAATGGAGTACTCACTTGGAAGACACACCACTGTCTTCCAGGCTGCACTCTTTGACATCTAAATGGCAGCGAAGTTAGCCCTTGATATGCAAATCAAGGGGAACGACATTGCTATCCTTTCGGATAGTCAGGCAGCCATAATGGCTCTGAGTGGCCCTCGGATAACGTCTAAGTTACTGGGGGATTGCAGGTCGTCAGTGGATAAGTTGTGTATTCACAAGAAAGTGTCCCTCCTGTGGTTGCTGGTCACATGGGGATCATAGGGAATGAAAGGGCTGACCTTTTAGGTAGGGCTGGCTCTGATTTTCCGATCGTCGGACCGGAGACCACCGTAGGCGTTGCCACCTCGAGTGTCGCATCTCTCATCAAAGTGGATGTTCATAGGGAGCATATTCAGATATGGGAGAATCTGAGTACTTGTAGGTGTACAAAACTGTTTCTTGTTGGGGCCAATGGGAATATCTCCGATTTTCTCATGGGGCTCGGAAGGAAACAATGTAGAACTGTGGTTGGCATCATCACCGGCCACAGCTCACTTCACGCTCATCTAACAAGGATTTGAGTTGTTGACAGCCCTGAGTGTCTGTCCTGCCTGGAGGTAGAGCCTGAGACAAACGAAGACTTTTTGTGTGAGTGTCCGGGCTTCGCCCGGAGCAGACTCGATAATCTAGGGTTTGCTCTTCTATCTGCAGATGAGCTGAAAAACCTTCCTCACCAAGACCTGATGCTCTTCATTAAGAGGACAGGGAGGTTTTGGTCACCGGGCTTCTTGCAGGACAGCACAACGGGCCGCTATGGCCTCCGTGCTTGGGACGGGTTTCTCCTGTTCCCCTGCCTCTTAAAAAAAAACACAAATAATAGACGAAGTAAATGCGTGAGTAATTTCTTCACATTCTTTAAATTGAACTAAAAAGTACTCCCACAAAACGACTTGGAAAAACAAAAGTTTCATTTTTCATCCAAGTCGTTTTGCTTAAAAAACTCCCACGACAAGTTATGCCTTCAGCAAAATTTGTCAGTAGAAATAATTTAATTAAAAAATAAATCAAAAGACAAACCGTACCTTCAGTACGAAAAGAGCTTTCGCGATAAGAAATGCGCGCCGCATAAATGCATTGCATGTATATGCGCGGCGCGATTTCAACGACGGGACGGTGGCTGATGTTTATAAAAGCGTCATATTATATTTTTGAAGCCACCGTCCATCGAAAAATATTCTGGACAAGTTTAATCATGTCCACAATAAATGTAAAAATTTTCTCAGGTTAAGAAAATGTAATTAAGCGTTTTCTACCCTGAACGACGGCTCTTGATCACGATTAAAGTGATGAAGCAGCGAGTTTGTTCTTGGAAGCTCTGACGCACGGTTCGATTGGTGTTTTTTAAAAAGTAAAAAATCGTTTTTAGTTTTGAAGAAAAGAATAAAAGCAGAAAAGGCTAAAGAAGGTTTTTAGTAAAAAGAAAAAGAAATAGTGCGTTGCTCGTGCGGTTGATTCGGTGTTTGAAAGGAAAAGTTTTTGAATAGATTAGAAAATCTCCTAGTTTAGTACGCAGTGTAATGACATTGTACAAAGAAAACATTGTGAACGAAAATAAATTAGTGAATAAAATTGAAAGAAACCCAGAATTGGATTACCAGTTAATAATCAACGAAGGAAATGTTAAGAATAGAAGTTATATACATATATAAAACACACATATATATATATAACAGGGGGTGGTAAGAATGAATAAATAAGGACCAATGCTGTAAGAAAAGAAAACATAATTCGTATTGAATAATTTTAATGTTGCCTTTAGCCAAAAGTCTTATTTTCTTAGATCGCCTTAATGCTGTCCAGGACACGGTGGATAAGTTACTTGTTGTTTGTAACCAACGTGGTATGTTGATGCTACTAATATGATGTAATTCTGATTGGAATTCGCGCCACTACTTATCATTGGTTTAACCTATGAACAGTATTTATAATTAGTGATATCCAGCCAAGTGGAACGAAAAGCGTCGAAATTCTGAATGACAGACCGATTTGTAGAGAGGCCATCTGCTCTCTCTGTATTGTAAAGTGAAGAAATCATTTCCTGGATACCAATGAATGCTTAAAGTTTTTACATATTCATCGCTTGCGAATCGCAAAGGAAAATCAACTTCTCTTTATGGATCGGGGATCCTAGATTGGTTTAACCTATGAACAGTATTTATAATTAGTGATATCCAGCCAAGTGGAACGAAAAGCGTCGAAATTCTGAATGACAGACCGATTTGTAGAGAGGCCATCTGCTCTCTCTGTATTGTAAAGTGAAGAAATCATTTCCTGGATACCAATGAATGCTTAAAGTTTTTACATATTCATCGCTTGCGAATCGCAAAGGAAAATCACTACTACTACTACTACTACTACTACTACTACTACTACTACTACTACTACTACTACTACTACTACTACTACTACTACTACTACTACTACTACTACTACTACTACTACTACTACTACTACTACTACTACTACTACTACTACTACTACTACTACTACTACTACTACTACTACTACTACTACTACTACTACTACTACTACTACTACTACTACTACTACTACTACTACTACTACTACTACTACTACTACTACTACTACTACTACTACTACTACTACTACTACTACTACTACTACTACTACTACTACTACTACTACTACTACTACTACTACTACTACTACTACTACTACTACTACTACTACTACTACTACTACTACTACTACTACTACTACTACTACTACTACTACTACTACTACTACTACTACTACTACTACTACTACTACTACTACTACTACTACTACTACTACTACTACTACTACTACTACTACTACTACTACTACTACTACTACTACTACTACTACTACTACTACTACTACTACTACTACTACTACTACTACTACTACTACTACTACTACTACTACTACTACTACTACTACTACTACTACTACTACTACTACTACTACTACTACTACTACTACTACTACTACTACTACTACTACTACTACTACTACTACTACTACTACTACTACTACTACTACTACTACTACTACTACTACTACTACTACTACTACTACTACTACTACTACTACTACTACTACTACTACTACTACTACTACTACTACTACTACTACTACTACTACTACTACTACTACTACTACTACTACTACTACTACTACTACTACTACTACTACTACTACTACTACTACTACTACTACTACTACTACTACTACTACTACTACTACTACTACTACTACTACTACTACTACTACTACTACTACTACTACTACTACTACTACTACTACTACTACTACTACTACTACTACTACTACTACTACTACTACTACTACTACTACTACTACTACTACTACTACTACTACTACTACTACTACTACTACTACTACTACTACTACTACTACTACTACTACTACTACTACTACTACTACTACTACTACTACTACTACTACTACTACTACTACTACTACTACTACTACTACTACTACTACTACTACTACTACTACTACTACTACTACTACTACTACTACTACTACTACTACTACTACTACTACTACTACTACTACTACTACTACTACTACTACTACTACTACTACTACTACTACTACTACTACTACTACTACTACTACTACTACTACTACTACTACTACTACTACTACTACTACTACTACTACTACTACTACTACTACTACTACTACTACTACTACTACTACTACTACTACTACTACTACTACTACTACTACTACTACTACTACTACTACTACTACTACTACTACTACTACTACTACTACTACTACTACTACTACTACTACTACTACTACTACTACTACTACTACTACTACTACTACTACTACTACTACTACTACTACTACTACTACTACTACTACTACTACTACTACTACTACTACTACTACTACTACTACTACTACTACTACTACTACTACTACTACTACTACTACTACTACTACTACTACTACTACTACTACTACTACTACTACTACTACTACTACTACTACTACTACTACTACTACTACTACTACTACTACTACTACTACTACTACTACTACTACTACTACTACTACTACTACTACTACTACTACTACTACTACTACTACTACTACTACTACTACTACTACTACTACTACTACTACTACTACTACTACTACTACTACTACTACTACTACTACTACTACTACTACTACTACTACTACTACTACTACTACTACTACTACTACTACTACTACTACTACTACTACTACTACTACTACTACTACTACTACTACTACTACTACTACTACTACTACTACTACTACTACTACTACTACTACTACTACTACTACTACTACTACTACTACTACTACTACTACTACTACTACTACTACTACTACTACTACTACTACTACTACTACTACTACTACTACTACTACTACTACTACTACTACTACTACTACTACTACTACTACTACTACTACTACTACTACTACTACTACTACTACTACTACTACTACTACTACTACTACTACTACTACTACTACTACTACTACTACTACTACTACTACTACTACTACTACTACTACTACTACTACTACTACTACTACTACTACTACTACTACTACTACTACTACTACTACTACTACTACTACTACTACTACTACTACTACTACTACTACTACTACTACTACTACTACTACTACTACTACTACTACTACTACTACTACTACTACTACTACTACTACTACTACTACTACTACTACTACTACTACTACTACTACTACTACTACTACTACTACTACTACTACTACTACTACTACTACTACTACTACTACTACTACTACTACTACTACTACTACTACTACTACTACTACTACTACTACTACTACTACTACTACTACTACTACTACTACTACTACTACTACTACTACTACTACTACTACTACTACTACTACTACTACTACTACTACTACTACTACTACTACTACTACTACTACTACTACTACTACTACTACTACTACTACTACTACTACTACTACTACTACTACTACTACTACTACTACTACTACTACTACTACTACTACTACTACTACTACTACTACTACTACTACTACTACTACTACTACTACTACTACTACTACTACTACTACTACTACTACTACTACTACTACTACTACTACTACTACTACTACTACTACTACTACTACTACTACTACTACTACTACTACTACTACTACTACTACTACTACTACTACTACTACTACTACTACTACTACTACTACTACTACTACTACTACTACTACTACTACTACTACTACTACTACTACTACTACTACTACTACTACTACTACTACTACTACTACTACTACTACTACTACTACTACTACTACTACTACTACTACTACTACTACTACTACTACTACTACTACTACTACTACTACTACTACTACTACTACTACTACTACTACTACTACTACTACTACTACTACTACTACTACTACTACTACTACTACTACTACTACTACTACTACTACTACTACTACTACTACTACTACTACTACTACTACTACTACTACTACTACTACTACTACTACTACTACTACTACTACTACTACTACTACTACTACTACTACTACTACTACTACTACTACTACTACTACTACTACTACTACTACTACTACTACTACTACTACTACTACTACTACTACTACTACTACTACTACTACTACTACTACTACTACTACTACTACTACTACTACTACTACTACTACTACTACTACTACTACTACTACTACTACTACTACTACTACTACTACTACTACTACTACTACTACTACTACTACTACTACTACTACTACTACTACTACTACTACTACTACTACTACTACTACTACTACTACTACTACTACTACTACTACTACTACTACTACTACTACTACACCTCATGGTTGACTCCGAATACTGTCTCTAATAGCCTCCCCAGAATTCCTCTTTTTAACCTTTTATTTCTTCCGGATAGCAACATTTCTATGTGGTTTTGGGTTTCTGTGTGGATTTCCTCGATATGAGGTATTAACCCTTGGCAATGTGTTTCGTCGGATATTTTGTATGTTTCGTCGCAGAGTGCTTTTATTTGATTCATTGTATGTTTTAACATGCTGCTATCATTTCTTATTTCTGCTGAGGACAAGCTCAATTCAGTTCTGAAGGTGCCTCGCTTCACTTGGACATCGCCCATTTGCTCAACGTACAGGCCTGCTTTCGGTTGATTTAGGTTGTAGGAACAGTGCCCTGCTTTCACAAATAGGAGTAGCAGGAGACAGAGTATGGTTGGGTTTATTGTCGTCCACCGTCCTCCACGATTAGTCGGCCCTCTATACTCTTCAGAATAGTATCTTTTCGCGCCTTATATATATTTGTGCCTTATAATTTGATGCCGTGTCTGTGCAGTTGTCTCTTTTTTCCTACTTGTCTGCTGTTGAACGCCCTTTGGTTTCATTTCCATTTGCTGCTAGATCCCGATGTGAGGGTAATACGGGGACATCGACGCATACGTTGTTTACTGCGTAGAGCTTTTGAGTTGGTTTTGATGAAGTTATGTTTCCCAGTGTCTCGTTTTCACCCGGCTGACTGGTCTGCGAAGGACATGCTCACTTTGCTTGCTTTCATTCTCTTAACTAACCTCTGGTCTGTATGCACATCTTGAGCTGGCTATCTCCTTCTTAGCGTGCTCATTGAATGAGCAACTATTTTTCTCTTTACGCAGCTCTGGGTTAGACTATTGTCGACGTGTTCTTCCACAGGCAAGGGACAAATTTTTGCTGTTGGACGTTTTATGGTATGATCACCTTTGTACTTTAGTGTTACTACTCTCACTAAGTTGTCCGATCCTGTGTGTACTTCTGTGATTCTTGCAAGTGGCCAATTTGTGGGAGGTGTACCCTCGTCTTTTATAGGCACAACTTTTCCGATTTTAACATTGCTAGTCTTGCTTTTCCATTTTGACCGTTGTTGTAATTGCTTAAGGTAGTCCTTCGTCCACGCTTGCCAAAAATCTTTACTCATCTTTTGGATATGTTGCCATCGAGAGAGACTGTGCTGTTCCTTCTCCCATCCCGTTGGATCTTGAGGCACAATTAGTTCTTCTCCCACAAGGAAATGTCCTGGAGTGAGTGTGTTTATGTCTGTTGGATCGTCCGTCATTGGGCACAGGGACCTTGAATTGAGACAAGCCTCAATTTGACAGAGTAAAGTTTACATTTCTTCATATGTAAGTGTGATTTCCCCTATAATTCTCTTCAGATGATACTTAACTGCTTTAACACCGGCTTCCCAAATTCCTCCGAAGTGAGGAGCTGCGTGGGGAATAAAGTGCCATGTTCCTCCTTTATTTGCTAGATATGAAGCTGCGCTTTTCACGTTTTCTTTATTAAGTACTTTATTAGCACTAACGAAGGTTGTGGCATTATCACTATAGATGTCAGTGCACGTGCCCCTTCTTGAATCGCTTGTAGGCTGCGAGGAAATCCTCTGTTGTCAAGCCGCTTACAAACTCTAAGTGTATGGCTTTAGTGGTCAGACATACAAACACTGCAATGTAACCTTTATAACTTGTGATTCCTCTGTCTTTAGATGCTCTGATTTTTATTGGCCCAGCGTAGTCTATTCCTGTGTGGCTGAATGGCTTTGTGTTAGTAGTGCGCCCATTTGCTGAGATGGGTTTTGCGTCTTAAAACGGGCACAACTAATGCATTTGTTCAATACGTTCTTAACAGTATTCTTGCCTCTCATAATCCAAAATTTTCTGCGAATGAATGCTAAGGTTGTCTGGTTTGATCCGTGGAGTGTCCGTTCGTGGGATTCGTGAACAATTAATTTGGTTATGTGATGACTCGAGGGTAGGATTGTTGGGTACTTTTCGTTGTAAGGTACGTTGCAATTACCGATGCGCCCTCCTAATGTGATGAGTCCCTCTGTGTCTAAAAACGGGTTGAGTGAAAAGAGTGCACTTTTCCTTTCTAAATTTCGATTTTTGCGTAAGTTGTGGATGTCAGAGGTGAATTCATTTTGCTGAATGATACGGGCTATGCTATTGAGAGCATTCAATATCTCTGCTGCTGTAATGTGCATTTTGCTTATTGGTTTCCTTCTGCAAGCGTTGATAAATCTTTGAAAATAAGCCCACACTCGTAAGAGTTTAGGTAACTTGCTGTATTTTAAGAAGATTTTTTCTTGGTACGCGACCTATTCTGATATGTTTCCGCATGCGACTTGGCGTTTCATTTCTTCCATTGTCGATAGTTCAGGTGATGCAAGGGATGGCCATTTGCTCTTTTGTTCCATCACCCATGTAGGCCCATGCCACCATAAATTTAAGCCAAGAAGTCTTGATGGGTTGATTCCTCTAGATGCCACATCTGCAGGGTTATGCTCTGATCGAACGTGATACCAGATGGTAGGTGTTGTTAATTCTACGATTTCAGCTACCTTATTTGCGACAAAGGTTTTCCATTTTTCTGGGCCTCTTTTCATCCCAGCTAATGTGATTGTTGAGTCTGTCCATGCATATGTGATAACGTGTTGAAAATGCATGATGACTTTTACCTGGTGTAGCAATTTTGCCAAGAGTGCTGCACCGAATAATTCCAGCCTTGGAATTGTTTTCTTAAGTTTTATGGGTGCTACTTTGGTTTTAGCCGTTAGTAGTGTTTTTTGAATTGTTCCATCTTGCTTAATAACTCTGCTGTAGACTGCCGCAGCATACGCTTTTTCGGATGCATCACAGAACCCGTGTAGTTCTATTTCTTGATTTGAAAGGGTATGCTGCATCCATCTTCGAGATTGACTCAATTTGTGGGAGCTCCTTCTTGAATTTTTCCCATTTTTGAGATACATATGTTTGTACTCTCTCATTCCATGAGTTTCCTTCCATCCAGAGTTCCTGCATCATGATTTTAGCTGTTATCATTATCGGTGCAAGCCATCCAAGGAGATCGAACAGTTTGGCGATATCTGACAGCATGGTTCGTTTTGTTTGTTGTTTTCGAACACAGATTGACTTTCAAATGGAACGTGTCTTTTGCAGGCGTCCAATATACTCCCAAGGTTTTAATTGTTTCTCCGTTGCTGATCTCAATTGGGTCTTTCTCTCGTATTTCTTCCGGAATTGTTTTGAGGAGGTTTATATCATTACTTGACCATTTTCATAGGTGGAAACCTCCTGCTTTTAGCAACCCAATTAATTCGAGCATAGTGGTCATACTTTCTTGCATTGAATCTCCTCCAGACATTAAATCGTCAACGTAAAAGTCTTTTAGAGTGGCGTTTACGCTCATCGACTGCTAATTGTTGTAATGTCCTAACTGCCAAGAACGGTGCTGAGGCTGTGCTATATGTAACCGTCGTTAGAGCATATTCCTTAATAGGTTCGTCTTCTGAAAACCTCCACAGTATTCTTTGCAGGTTTTGTTGTTCATCATCGATTTGTATCATCCGATACATCTTCTCGATGTCGGCTTTGAACACATATTTGTGTGTCCGCCAACGTAGTAGGATGTCGAATAGGTTTTCTTGCAAGCGTGGTCCGGCGTACATTATATCCTTTAGACTCAGTCCGGTATTGGTTTTAGCGGAGGCATCAAACACGACTCGTACTTTTGTCGTGATGCTTTCCTCTTTTATTACCTACTGGCTGATGAGGTAGATAATAGCTGATACCATCCGCTTTTGGTGAAACTTGATTCAAGTATCCTAGATTTAGGTATTCCAACATAGATTTGCTGTACTCCTTTTCTAAAGTCACACTCTTCCAAAATCTCTTTTCTAGTTGAAGTAATCTGGCCATAGCTATCTTACGGGAGTCGCCAAGATTCTGTGCGTTTTCTTTTAGTGGCATAGACACTGTATATGCCCCATTGAAATTTCGAATGTGTGATTCTTTGAAATGCTTTTGGGCAACTTTATCCTCTTCCGATAGGCTGGAATTTGTTGGTAATTCCTCTATCTTCCAGAATTTTGTCAGTTGTTCGTTCAGCTCATTGATACCATGCTAATTACATTTTTTTGCATTGTTGTCTTTTGAGTTTCGATTTTCCCAGTCACAATCCACCCAAACGTTGTATTATGAATTAGCATGGTTTCCGTATACCTTCGAGTAGGATAGATCCGTATACGTCTGCACCTAGTAGCACATCAATTGGCCCAGGTGTGTTTAAGGTTGGGTCGGCCAAAATAAAATTGTGGTTCTCCCATAAATCGCCAGATGATATTGGTGTGCAGGGTAACAATTGTGTTAAGTTGGGTAGCACTAATGTTTCTACTGTCAACAATTGTGTTAAGTTGGGTAGCACTAATGTTTCTACTGTCAACTTGTACCTAGAGGGAAATCGAGGTGAAAGATTTAGCAAGACATGGCTTCTTGATGTGCTTGCCGTTGTGTTTCCTACACCTGAGATGTCGATTTCAACTTTATTTCTTGGTAGCCCAAGTGTTTGAATTGCTTTTTCTGTCACAAATGAAGCTTGTGATCCTGGTCTATTAGTACTCGAAGTAGCTCATAAGTACCCATGGCTGTATGTGCTTTTACCAATGCAGTAGCTAACATCACTTGTTTCTGTAGTTTGACATTATAGCTTGCCTTCTTGGTTTCTTCTATGCTTTCTTGTGTGCTTTTGGTTGATGCCGCATGTAAGGATACTGGTTGTCTTAACGCACCGTTTTGTCCTGACGTTGCTTGGTGCATGTGTAAAAAAGTATGATGATACTTTTTACATTTATTGCATCGTTGTTTGCTTAAGCACTTGATGTCTTCTTTGTGATTTAAGCAATTTGGACATAACTTATTGTGCTTTATAAATCTGCATCTCTCATTCATGTCTATTGCTACAAATTTCTTGCATTTGTAGATTGAGTGAGCTTCATTGCAGTATTTACATCTGACTTCGATTGCATGAAATGTCTTGGTCATTGATCTTGACGTCACGCTTAGCTTGCAAGAGTCATAAGCTTTCTTTTGGTCTTTAAAATTCTCTAAAGACTGAAAGCGGGTCTCGATTAATTTTAAAAATTCATTCAGATCTGGGATTTCTCGTCGCTCTTTAACGGACTGCTCATACCAGCGTCGTGTTTCTCTATCTAACTTTTTTAAAAGATAGAAAACAATGATCGGTCCCCAGGTATCAGTGCTAATTCCTATATTGTGTATAGCATACATGCATTCACGTGTAGTGTCGTGAATATTCTTAAGTCCGCCTGGAGTTTCTATGTTCTAGTGCTGATTGAAAAGTACTTCAAGTTGACTGAACAATAAATCTCTTTTGTTGTTGTACCTTTCATTCATTACCTCCCATGCAGCTTGGTAATTTGAGTCGGAAATGTCCAAGTGCTTTATAATGTTGCTGCTTCGCCCTTTATATTCGTTTTACTGGAGCTTTTCTGCATTGCACAGCCGTTTGTTGCAATGAATTGTTTTTGAGAAAATATCTCTAAAAGCTGGCCAGTTGTTATAATTACCTTCGAATGAAGGTATTGTTTGCCGTGGTAGCCGTAACCCCGCAGCTTCAATTGTGTGCGGTTCACTGGGTTCATCTGTTTTTTGTCGTTCATGCAGTAATATCATCACTTCTTGTACTGCTGTTTCCAAGTTCTCGTAATCACCTGACTGGAAGTACGGGTCATAGAATTCATTCTTTAATTCGTTAATTTCTTCATGCAGTTCTGTTATATTGTTGAACTGCTCATGTAGATTCCATATTTTATATTCATAGTACATTTTTGTGTGAGGGCTGTTTTTGTTCCGATGTATGTCTCCTATTATTCTCCTAATGGAATTTATTTTCAACTTTTGTCTTTTGAGTCTGCCTATCTGCTCAATATTGTTTTTCGGGGTGACTATTTTAAAGTCGTCTTCATCTTCGGTCGTGTCACGGTTTGTATTACCATCTATTGGCGAAGCTCCAACTGCAGGTTCATCATCTTGATTTTTCTTACTTTGATCATCGTCTTCTTCCCCTTCTTCGTTTGCATACTGTTTATATGTACTGATACGCTTCATAGCTTCCCCATAATAACACTTTACTTGACCGTAAAATTCGTTTTTTATATAGCTGCGATCGGTTGAAATATTCTCTACCAAAATCTCGTGTCGAGATTTAAATTCCGTCCAGTATTGTAGAAAAAGCTTCTCTTTCTCTGCAATGAACGCTGGTGTTTTTCCAATAGGGCTATCTTTCTTCATGTTGATCAGCGTATCCTCGATAATCCCAGCAATTTGCTTTTGATCTTTCAAAAGCTGCTGTATTTTTGAAGTGTCCATGGCTGGTTCTGGTTGTTCTTCTCGAAGGACCGATCTTTCTTTAGCTCATGTGCTTGGGATTCGGCGTAGCGAAGTGGACCTCTGGTTAGGCTCAAGAGCTGTAAATAAACGTTAATGTTGACTAAAGCTTACCACTGGTGGGGGCTTAAGTGCTGGATACTAGTAAAGCAAAAGGCAGGCTTCTTTACTTTGGAAGTTCTTTACTAAAACATAAAACATCTTACATTACTACTGCTTTTATAGTGCTTAAAAATTACTAACTAAGCAACTTAGTGTAATGAACTTAAGGTGCTATGTAGTAAGCAATATTTGTCTTGAATTCAATAATTATTGGGGTCAATTACTTACTTTGCGCAATTTGCCTAGTAAGCAAGTGTTCAATAATTTTTTCGAGCAATTATTGCTTATTTGTTTTTATGCTATGCGGTTTTTGACCTTTTGAAATTTCGTATATCTACAGTCAGATTTATTGTCTTATATACAAATCTGAACAATTTCGCAATTATATAGATCTAAAGTTATTTCTATTATTTTATGTTCAAGTTTGAACAATGACTTAATATGTATATACATGATTTTGATACAGATGACAACACTATCTTTAATTAATCAATTATTTCACATTTTTAAAGAGTTATAATGTTTCTTTATAATTATTAAAGTTGTTTAAATGATATGTACATTATGTGTATATATAATAAATGTCAGATAACAATATCATAGTATTCTAATTCTATCAGATTTCTATATTCTAATGAAATGATATGCTATTTAAATTTTATATATTTTTATTTGTTATACATAACTTATTTATGTTCTAATGTAATAGTATGCTATCCAATTTAAATTTTTTTTATATATTTTTGTTGGTTATACCTAAGTTATCTATATTCTAATCTAATAGTATGCAATTTAAATTTTTAGGTTTTTTTTTGGTTATGAGTTATCTTTTTAGCCCACTCTTATGTATTTTCTTTTTTTTATTATCAATATCTATGTAGACATTTACTCCTTCTATTTCTTTTACTTCATATGGGCCTTATAAGGGCGCTCACATTTTTGTTTATCTTCTCTTTTTAGAAGTACAAAATCTTTTACTCTTTTATTTCAATTGGGTTTATTACTTTATCTAATTTATTTCTCTTTACGTTTTGTTTTTGCTAAGTCTAATAATATTCTAGCTCTATTGTGTGCTTGTGTTAACCTAAATTTGAGTTCTTTTGCGTAATCTTCATAATTGTATATAGGGGTATTATCATTAAAATCTACTTCGTTCGCCAGGCTAGAGAGTTTCCCAAAGCCTAGTTCGTATGGCGTGTAACCCGTATCAGAATGTGGTGTCGTATTATAAAAAAAGGTATAGTACGGTATCCATTCATCCCTGTATTCCTGTGTGAATCGTAGAAGACATTCATTTAGGACTCTGTGGTTTCTCTCAATTGAACCTAATGTTTGGTGATGATATGTTGTAGATGTTCTGTGCTCTATCTTCAAGTATGTATTTGCATATGTTGGTGAATATTTCATTTATTAATTCCGTTCCCAAGTCTGTTTTTATCGTAACGTATCTTAATATGAATTTTTCAACTAATGCTCTGGCAATTGTAATTGCCTCCTTGTTCTCCAATGGTATAGCTTCAATATACTTGGTCAGTTCACACTGTATGGTTAGTATGTATCGAAATTCTTTTGACATTTTTAGTGGACCAACAGTATCTACAGAGATTACTTCGAAACTTCTTTTTGGGGTATCCGTTATCACTAGTTTTTTAGGATTTTATTCTTTGCACACAATTCACATCTATTTATATAGTCTTTAGCCATCTTGTTTAGATTTTTCCATATGTATTTTTGTTTTATCTCATTTGTCGCTCTTTTGACACCTGAGTGTCCGCCATGTGATGAGTTTTGGAATTCATTGATTATATTATTCTTCATTTTAATATCTTTTATTTGTATGGGAGTTTTATATACATATTATAATTTTTAATTTTGTTTGCCTATTATTCTCATTTACATTTTGTTTCTTATTTTGCTGCAGCTTGTTAAATAACTTTTTAAATTCGTCGACGTTTATATAATGAAATATGGTGTCATCTTTCGCTAACGATAGTGACTCTGTTTTCATTTTCTTCATTTTCGAAATCAGTGTCTCCAAGTTCAAACCTAAGTCGTGATATGGATTATTGCTGAATTCGATTATCACTCCCTTATTATTTATTATTATATTTGGCAAACTATTATTTTCTTTGAAAAGTTCATGCTTTGTTAGCTGCTAGCATATGAAATTGGTAAATCAGATCCTATGTCACCTTGTGATAATACTGCTCCAAGAGCAAATTGTGAAGCATCTGTTGTTAATATAAATTTTTCGTCAAAATTGGGGTATTGTAATATTGGTGAATTTGTCCATTTTGACTTTAAACATGAAAATGCTTTTTGACATTCATCTGTCCAATCGAAAATGTTGTTCTTTTTCGATAGAGAATTTATTGGTCTTGCTATTTCAGCGAAGTTTGGAACGAATATTCTGTAGTAGTTACAGAATGCAATAAATCTTCTTGCGTCATCTGCATTTTTTTGGGTGGGATAATTCAATGCAGTATCAAATTTTTTAGGGTCTGCTCTAATGCCATCTTTTGTTATTAGATGTCCCAAAAACGTTACTTCTGTCTGTAGAAATATTTTTCCGGATTTAGTTTTAAAATATATTTTCTCAGTCTGTTAAATGTTGTTATCAGATTTTGATTGTGATGTTTTAGGCTACATCCAAAGATAATAATATCGTCCACGTATAAGAACGCTTCAGAATCTATCCCAGATAAAGCTATTGAAAGCATTGTTTGAAAACTATTGGTTGAAATTTTTAAACCAAATGGCAGTCTTTTAAATTGATAGTGGCCTTTGTTGCTTGAAAATACAGTCAATGGGCTAGAATTCTTATCTAATTCGATTTGATGAAATAAACTTGTAAGATCAAGTGTGGAAAAGTATTTCGCTCTTCCAAGCTTGTCAAGTACATCATCAAGTCTTGTTAAAGGAAATTTATCATCTAAAATTTTTTTATTTAGTTGTCTGAAATCTACAACAACACGTAATTTTTTATTTCCCTTGTCGGATGTTTTTGTAGTTAATGTGTCATCCGGTAAATGGAAAATATCTGAGAAATTGTTGCATATTTCTAAAACAGTTTTTTCGCATATTCATCTAGATTTTCTAATTTGAGTTCTTTCAGAAGTTTAGTGAATCTGTTGTTGTTTTTATACTTGGTACTAGTGTTTATTATGTGATAGTTTTCAAGAAGTTCTATTTTGGGTTTGAAATTTTTTAGGATAATTTCTCTATCTAGCATATTTAAAATTTTGACGTTTGCAACGCCTTTTGCAGGAAGTATAGAATTAGCTATGAAGATTCCTTTTGGTATTTCTTCCTTTAGAACTATATTATCTTGTTTTATATTAATATTGATTACTTGTATTATCTCTGTTCTTGGTGGGATCTTTATCAAATTTAGATTTGATAGTTTAGTATTCATTGGTAATATAGATTCTATCTCATTATGGAAGATAGAGATTATAAAATTTTCATAATCAATTTTACATGAATTTTGAATTAAAAAATCTCTACCTAGAATTCCACTTGTCAAGATTGGAAAATCATCATCTACTATATGATATTCTTGTGGAATATCTTGACCTTCTATTTTAGATCTGCCTTTAAGGTTCCTAAAGAGAAAGATTCTGACTGAGTGATTCCCTTTATTTTGCATTTTTTGTGTTCTTGAATTTCTTCACCAGATTTCAACTCATTGCGTTTCAGAATTGATATGTCGGCTCCAGTGTCTGTAAGCCTCGTTTCCACTTATACAAATTTTCTTACCCGACAAGTTTTGAAACAAGTAGGCAACATTCTGTCTAAGTGGAAACGCTATATGAAAATTCAGACACATATTGGCAACTTGCTCGATGTTGGCTGTAAAAACTCGCAGAATTTGTTGGATGGATTTGTTCTTTTAAGTGGAAACGCTCATTTGTTGTGTTGGCTAAACTAGTGTAAGGCAATGGAGTAGAATGTACGAAGTTAAGCCAACAAGTTCGCGAGAATTTATTTAAATGGAAACACTTGTAAGCTTAAGCTAACATGTCGGCTCCCAACAAGTACATAACATGTTGCCGAACAAGTTGGCACAATTTGTATAAGTGGAAACGAGGCTTAAGAAATGACTTCTGACGCGGTGATACATTTATGGATGCTGTTATATAGTTGGTTAGATGTTTAGTAAGACTATATATTCTTATTGGATTTTTAGTCTATTTCCCCCGAATCGGTTACTTGGGGATTTCCCCGTTTCCCGATTGCGTTAGGTTGACTCTTCTATTGGGCAGATTTCGAGATTGGTTGCCATGTCTATACTGAATATTTGATTGGTTGTAGTTTTAGTGTTGATTATGAACTCTATTATTTCTTGAATATGAATGTGAGTTCACTTTAGGATGATTTATAATTTTGCGAAAATCTGCGGTTATTATGATTGTTATTTCGTCCGATGTTGTTAAATTGTTGACCTCTTGGATTGAATGAATTCTGTGCATATCGGTTTTTTCTATAATGATGGACATATGCTTGCTGTCTTGGTACTTCAACTTCAGCCGCAATTCATGCAATGTTTGAGGCTTTGCGGCGAAAATTTTCGCCTTTATATGTTCATTAAGTCCATTCTTAAATTCATTTAATGCTATTTGTTCATTGAGTATCGGAATTATTGTTTTATTTTCTTCACCTTGCTCTGTTACCTGTATAGAGTTTAATTGAGCAACCAAATTTTCTATTTTTGTTGCGTAGTCTGTAATTGTTTTACCAGACTGAGTTATTTTTGTAATTCTGTTTGTATGCTGAGTGGTGTTTTAGTGCTTTTAAAGATGTCACGCAACGTTTTCTGTAGCGAGTCATAGTTTTTTTCAGTTGTGATATAGCTTATATTGTTTTTGACTGCTGCTGAGAGTCTTGTCTTTAAAACAAAATCTATTGATATTTGAAGATGATGAAGTTTTTACTCTGCGAAAAGTTTTAGGTCATTGTTATGGACTCTTTTGTTTTTATTATTGATTTTAATAGTGTAATTTTCGGGGAAATTAATCTCCATTATCTCATACGGTCCTGACCATAGTGGTGAGAATTTGTCCTCTCGAACTCTGTTCTTAAGTAGGACTTTATCGCCTACCATAAAGATTTTTGGACGGAGCTTTTATCGTATTGCAATTTTGATTTTTCTTTATTTGCCATGGCTATGTCCCTAGCTATTTTGAAGCTATACTGTAGACGCGCTTTTAACTCGTTTGCATAATTGTCATAATTATAGCAAACGGTTGGAGATGATTTTAAATTATTTGGGATTTCGGCTGGGAATCCGTATAGGAGTTCGCCAGGAGATTAATTAGTACTCGAATGAGGGGTTGTATTATATACAAACATGGCATAGGGAAACCATGTATCCCAGTCTTGTGGATCTTTTGCTACATAAGATCTCTCCAATGCACCATTCGTTTGAGGGTGATATGGATTAGTTTTGAGCCTTTTAATTCTCAGCAACTGAGATACCTCGGCGAACATGCCACTTATGAGGTTAGAACCCTGCTCTGTGAGGATACTTTCTGGAATACCATGTCGACAAACTATTGTTGTCGTGAAGTCTTCCGCTAATGTCTTAGACTCGGTGTCGACTATGGAAATAGCCTCAGAAAATTTTGAAAGGTCGTCTTGGAATGTAAGGATGTATTTGTTTCCAGAATGAGAAATTGGGAGAGGTCCTACAACATCTAAGTACACTCTTTCGAAAGGTTTGGAGCTAATGCGCGTGATTTTCATTGGAATTTTAGGGTTTCTGGATACTTTGTTCACCTGAGAAAGTTTACATTTCCTTACATATTTTATGATATCATCTGACATCCCAGGCCAGTAAAATTGTTTTTTTATTCTTTTAATAGTACGGGAAACTCCTTGGTGACCTCCCGTCGGTACTGCATGAAAATCTTTTAATATTTGCTCGATCTCGTTAATGTCGGATAAATATTTAATAGAATCTTGATGTAGTTTGATGTTTATTTGTTTATTAGCGAAGATCTGTGATAAATCGTTTTTAATAATCATTAGATTCTGTGGATCTAATATAGGCAAGGAGATATTTATTTGTTTTAACTGATTTGCTTCTGTGTATGAGCAGATTTCAGTTAAAATCTTTTCGAGGTCTGACCTATCTCTTTGGGATCGACAGGGTAGATTAATTTTTGATAAGATTTTGTTGGACTCTATTTTCTTGAAGAAGATAAATTCATTTGCTAAAAGTGGAGATTTGTCTGAAAGTTTCAGTTTCGAAGCCAATACTCTTTCAAGTTCTGTATCTTGCATTGGCAAGATGAAGAATTTAGGATTCGCATTTTTAGTTAGTTAAAGAGGAAAAATAGTCTCAGTTATTATGACTGAGGAATTGTTTGATGACGATGGAGCTGGGTTTGGAGTAATAATACTCGTGTCGGGAATATTCAGATTTGCCTGAGCTCTAGCTTGATTCCTTGTTACCACATTTTCGCAGGTGGTAGGTTCTGCGAAATTTTCGCTACTATCTGGAATAGCTCTACTGAGAGCATTTATGTTGAGTTTACATTATTTATGGACTATCTTGTAGTCATATTCCTCAAGACGTATTCTCCATCTCATCAGTCTTGAGGAGTGATCTTTCAGATTCATGAGCCATACTAATGGTTTATGGTCAGTTATAATTGTAAACTGTCTGCCATAAACGTATGGTCTGAATTGCTCAACTGCGAAAATGAGAGTTAAGAGCTCCTTTTCTATTGTTGAGCAACGAGTCTCTGCACCATTGAGAACTTGGCTCACATAGGCGATTGGGTGATCCTTGATCATCAACTTGTGAAAGAACAGCTCCGATGGCGTAGTCACTGGCATCGGAGGTGACAAAAAATTCTTTGTCGAAATTGGGATATGAAAAAATTGGTGGTGACATTAATTTATTCCGTAATTCGCAAAATAGTTGATCACAAATTGAGTCGAACTTGAAAGGTGTATCTTTTTTCAAAAGATTTGTGAGTCGTTTGGTTATCTTCGAAAAATTTGGTATAAAGCGACGATAGTAGCCGACGAAACGATGGAAGGCTTTGACATCTTTTTCCTTCTTGGGTCTGGGATATGACTGAACTGATTTGATTTCTGCTGGGTCTGGTTTGACTCCATTTTCTGTAATTATGTGCCCTAAATACATAATTTCCTTTCTTAGGAAATGGTACTTGCCGGGTTGAAGTTTGAGGTTGAAATCAGGAAGGCGGCTAAATACTGCTGTGAGTCTAGTGTTGTGATCGCTAAGATTGTATCCATGCACTACAATATCGTCCATGTATACGAAGCAATAGATGCCTTGAAGTCGAGATAGAACATTGTTCATGGCTCGTTGAAAAGTAGCAGGGGCTCCTTTTAAACCAAATGGTATACGATTGTATTCGTAGTGGCCATAGGGTGTGCTAAAGTCAGTTTTCTCCCTGTCCTTCGAGTCCACTGGCTAAGTCGAGTGTGGTGAAGTATTTCGATTTCCCCAACTGGTCTAGTATATCCGTGATATTAGGCAGTGGGTAGGCGTCGCCAATTGTAATGTCGTTAATACGACGAAAGTCTACCACAACTCGCCACTTTTTGTTACCATTCTCATCTGGTTTTTTAGGAACCAGGAGGAGTGGAGAATTCCAGGAACTATGGGAAGGTCTAATAATGTCCGACTCAAGTATTTCCTGTATTTGCCGGTTTATTTCCGTTCGGCTTGCTTCGGGAAGTCGATAAGGCTTGGTGTAAATGGGTGGCTTGTCTTGGAGGGTTTCGATTTTGTGGGTAATCGCATCTTTATAAGATAGGAAATCCCCTTCTATAAAGAAGAGATCGTTGAATTCCTTACAGGTATTGCGAATACTCTCAGACTCCTCTGAATTGCAGTGATCCAATTTGATAAGGTTTTGTAGTTTATTTATTCTGCCCTTAATTGGATCTCTTTCAGAGTCTGTGGAGATAACCACAAAGTCGTCCAAGTCTTGATAAACTAGGTTCACCTCGTAAGTGCCCAGATCGGCGTCCTCCTCATTTGTGTTGAGGATTAGGACTTTTGCCATACCGTTGACTGGTTCGACTATCGAATTTCCAAGAAACAAACCAGGCCTTATTTCCTTCTTGAAACAGACCGATTGATGTTGAATAGAAGTAGTTGGAATTTCAATGATGAATTCTGATCGAGCCGGAATTTTAATTTAATTTAATTTATCCGATTCTTTAGGATTTTTAAAAGGAAGGAAATATGATTCCAACTTTTGTGGAATTTGGAAGGATGATTCCGACTCCATAGAATTTTAAGGAGATAAAACTTTATTGAAATTCTTTGACTTCTTTGATTTTACCTTGGAACGCACTTTTTGTGAATCTATTGATGAAGGAGATAGAATTTTACTAGATGCAGCCTTTTGTGCGGCTGTAGATGGAGATAGATTTTTACCTTTATGCTTTTAGCATTTGCTGGCGATCGATTTGCATTGCTTTTCGAAGCAATTGATGGAGATAGATTTGTATTAATATCTTTATTGGAGACTGTTATCCCTGTATATAACAGACTCTTTGTTTGAGACCTCTTTTCTGGGTGTTCGCTTTTCAAATAAACGTATGGGTAGTTAGTGTAATATTCTTCATAAGGATAAGATTAATTTGAATCGTTTATTTTTAATGAAATATATTTATCTTTGTAATTGATACTAGCATTGTATCGAGATAAAAAGTCATGACCAAGTAGGCCATCGTCTGGGAGGATGGAGTTATTTCCCACAATTTGAAATGGGTGTTCTAGGATGGACTTATTATTATTCGAAGATTCTAAATTCAATTTAGCAAAGATGAGCTGGATGAGATGGACTCTGTAACCAAAGTATTTATATTGCAGACAGCATCTCTGTAGCAGATGCTGTTCGAACCAAATTGCTTCGAATATATATTTTTTAACAGATAAACTTCTGAAAAGAAAATATCCTGAGAACAAAGCATGACATTTTTTATAAAATTAAAATCTAATTTAATCACTCTCAACCAAAACACAGATACACAACCAAATAAAGCCATGTATTTGTCATCTATTTAACATATTGCACAAATACAATACAAAAAGCCTTTTCGAGTAGATTAAATTAAAATTATTATCATACGTTTAAACCTTTAGAGTCGTGATAAGAACAATTCCTGTAAAGGGAACATATTAAAAAATACCATGCTAAAATTGAGCTCTGGAAAACAAATAAATTTAATCTAATTACAATGTTCCCTAAAAATAGGTACAACTTTTAACAAAAGCATTGTCATGTAGCATAAAATGCATGGCACAAATATAATCAGATCAAGCCGATCAATTTGCAACTCAATCATTATCATCATTTCAAGTACCATCCAACGGGAATTTCTTCGCTACGTGATAGAGAAAATATTTTTTGCAAATATAATTCAATTTAACACAGCAGCATGGGTTGCTCTAATAATTCTTGTTGCTATGCATTTTTGTTCGTTGCTAGGCAAGTTTTATCGCTAGTACCGTAAGAGCACAGCTGCATTGCCAATTCTTGTAATCATGCGCCGCTGCTACTCTATCAGTGGTGTCGTGCGCAAGCAATGGCTATATAAACGACAAGCTGACTGATCTCGATCTCTTTTTGTGCTTGGCATCGCTTGGGGTAAGTTGGCTGTGTAGGGACTAACATTTATATCGGGTATCGACTGATATATCACTTTAACAACTAACAATTATTTCTGGTATCGACGGGAATAAAACATCTTAATTCGGGTCTCGACTGAAGTTAAGATATTTACTAACAATTATTTCTGGTCTCGACGGGAATAAACACATCTTAATTCGGGTATCGACTGAAGTTAAGATATTTACTAACATTATTTCTGGTCTCGACGGAAATAAACGCATCTTAATTCGGGTCTCGACTGAAGATAAGATAACACTTTAAGCCGGGTCTCGACTGACTTAAAGAATATTATCTCCAGTCTCGACTGAGATAATCATTTACTAACAATCATTTCTGGTCTCGACGGAAATAAACGCATCTTATTTCGGGTCTCGACTGAAGATAAGATAACACTTTAAGCCGGGTCTCGACTGACTTAAAGAATATTATCTCGGGTCTCGACTGAGATGATCTTTACTAACAATCATTTCTGGTCTCGACGGAAATAAACGCATCTTATTTCGGGTCTCGACTGAAGATAAGATAACACTTTAAGCCGGGTCTCGACTGACTTAAAGAATATTATCTCGGGTCTCGACTGAGATAGTATCTTACTAACATTAACACTTTATTTCTGGTCTCGACGGGAATAAAGAATTGTTCTAACCCATGGTTAGAACAAAGGGTCTTAACATTAGCTTAAAGCCAACCCTCCAGCGTCAAGTTGTAGATCGGTGAGTACCAGTCACTTGTAACAAAATAATATTTATTCATACATCTATTTTATTATATATTTACTCATATATATATTTACATATTATATTCTTCTGATGCATATTTATTAAATATCATAATTTGACTTTATTGTACATCAATTTTACATATATATATTGACGATTTTATATTGCAACTTTCTGCCAATAAGTGTTTTCAGTGTGATACAAAAATTCTCTGACCCAAAACTTATATATTGAGTTTTATCCCAAATAACTATTCCTGATAATCGTACATTCTAAG
Source organism: Dioctria linearis (assembly GCA_963930735.1). NCBI lineage: Eukaryota > Metazoa > Arthropoda > Insecta > Diptera > Asilidae > Dioctria > Dioctria linearis. Next base: position 193,370,421 of record OZ005740.1, read on the forward strand.
TCTGTGACAAGTGTTTTCTAGTGTGTATGGATCTCTGACCTAACAACTTAAATACAGAATCTGATTTTGGTGTAATTAGTGGATAATCTTAAGAACTAAGTGTAATAATTTATTGAAAGTTAAAACGTAGTGAACAGCGTTTGTTTTTGTTAAGATATTCGACCACTGACCTTGATCCAAATTTACCAGTGAATTCATTTCAGTTTCACTAACTTCAAATTTGCGTGTACGATCCACTAGCGGACAGTACATTTTATGGTCCTTCGAGCCGGATTTAAGGTCTAGTGTTTTATTTTGTCAATCTTTTAAACATGTCTGCACTTCAAAAACTTTTGGGCAACCAAGCCACCTCTGCAATAATCTTCGACAAATCGTTCAATAACTACACCAAGACTGATGTAGAAAAACGAACGAAAGGTTTTATTTCTGAGCGATTAACCGCTCTAAGTGAAATTTGGTCAGATTATAAGAAAGATCACTATACAATTATCCATGCCACGCAAGCCTTGGAAGATAGTGGACTTCAAAAGTTCGACTACTTCGCAAACGATCAATTTTCAAATGTGGAAAACAAATACTTCATGTTTCCAGGTATTCTTAGGGATGCATTAGATGCATTGGAAACAAAGGTTGAATCAAGTCCAAAATCAGAACATGAAACTTCATCGTCTCTGAGATTACCTAGCATCACAATCCCAAAATTCTCAGGTTCTTACGATTCATGGAGGCCTTTTCACGATCTATTCAATTCCCTGGTGCATTCAAATTCTGCGTTATCTCCGGTGCAGAAATTGCATTATTTGAAGTCAAGTGTATCTGGAGAAGCAGAGCACTTATTGCGTCAATTTCCTATGACCAACTCGAGTTATGACAGCGCATGGAAGATATTGCTTCAAAGGTATGATAATAAACGAGTCTTGGTAAATACCCAATTGAAAGCACTCTTTAATCCACCTAAAGCAGCCCACGAATCAGCCAATGCTATCAAAACCTTGCTAGATAAGTCTTCCGAATGTATCTTCGAACTCGAGGCATTGCAAGTTTCCACTAAGCAATGGGATGCAATTCTCATCTATATGGTGGTACAATGTTTACCAGCAGAAACGCACCGTGCATGGGAACAAGAGGTCAATACAGCAGAAGGACTTCCCACTTTTGAGTCCTTAAAATTATTTTTACAATCTAAATTTAGAATTTTAGAAGCCATAGTCGATACCAAACCGTCCCTAGCCAACAAAAATGCTCAAGTCCCCAGAGCATCTACCCATTTTACTTCATACACCCAAGCATGTCTTTTGTGCAAAGAGCAGCACCGTCTATTTAAATGTCCGAAATTTATAAAACTCGATGTAGACAATAAATTCAAAATTGTCACATCAAATCAATTGTGTAATAATTGCCTATCAAAAGGCCATAGCACGAAAACTTGTACGAGTAAGTTTTCATGTCAGCGATGTGGAAGCAGGCATCATTCTTTACTTCACAGGAATAATGCCACTTCAAGGGTCTCGACCCAATTCAAGCCAAGGGAGCACTGATAGATTCAGGCTCTCAAGTTTCATTTATAACCCAAGCCGCTGCACGTAAGCTGCAATCTTCCACAACAAACGTGGAAATTCAAATCAATGGCCTCGAAAAAAATGAAACTACAAATGTTCAAAAACAAACTGTATTGAACATTCATCCTTATTCAACCAAAACTAAGGCAACCACAGTTATAGCCCTTATAGTGGACACAATTACGGACATTTTACCTCCTTCAACCATTCCAAATAAAGAATGGAGTCATGTCCATGAGCTACCACTTGCCGATCCGTTTTTCTTTAAACCAGGAAAAATTGATCTGCTTTTAGGAGCAGATGTGTACAGTGAAATTCTCTTGGAAGGTTTACGGAAAGGTCCTCCAGGAACACCAACTGCCCAAAACAGCACCCTCGGATGGATATTTTTCGGAAAGTTAAAAAATACATCCACATTCTCAACAGCATATGCGTTAACAGCAAAGGCTCATTACGACGACGACACTTCACTGGATAAACTTTTACGTCAATTTTGGGAAACTGAAGAAGTTAATCCAGGAAGAAAGCTGTCTAAAGCAGATCAAGAATGTGAAGAGTTTTATCAAAAAACTCATGTTCGTAACGCACATGGCCGTTACGAAGTTCGTCTGCCTTTCATCGCAGAAAGTCCTAGCCTAGGTGACTCTCGTGGTATGGCATTACGCAGGTTCTACAGCCTAGGACGGCAATTAGAGCGAAATCCTGAACTCTATCAGGAATACAAAACTTGTATTAATGAATACAAGACATTAGGTCACATGACAGTGGCTAACAAGATAGTAAGCAACGAACAAAGTTACTATCTTCCTCATCATGCTGTCATCAAAGATAGCACCACTACAAAGGTTCGCGTCGTCTTTGATGCTTCAGCAAAAACGACTAATGGAAAAAGTCTAAATGAACAGCTGCATACGGGTCCAGTACTGCAGTCTGAACTCTTTTCAATCATCCTCAGATGGCGAAAGTACAAATTCGCTATGTCTGCTGACATAGAGAAAATGTACAAGATGATAAAGGTACAACCTCCAGATCAAACCTACCAAAGAATCCTTTGGAGGAATAATCAAAATGAACCTATTAAAGATTACAAATTAACCACTGTAACCCTTGGCACCACGCCAGCTCCCTATCTCGCAATAAAAACGCTCAATCAAGTAGCCATTGTTGAAGCTGACAAATTCCCCGAAGCTGCGAAGATAGTGTCTCGTGACTTCTATGTTGATGACCTTCTTACAGGCTCAGATACAAAGGAAGAAGCCTTCCAAATACAAGATCAATTTATCAATCTGTTATCTTCCGGCGGATTTAATTTGAGGAAGTGGGTTAGCAATTCTTCAGATTTACTATCTATGATCCCCGAACCATACAGAGAAGTTGAACTTCCTTTGAGATTCGCAAGCCATGAGTCCGTAAAAACTTCAGGCATTCATTGGTTTCCAGGATCTGATTGCTTCACGCTACAATTCAAAAGGAAATCAGATTGCCTCTCTACACAGCGTTCTATTCTTTCAGAAATTGCACCGCTTTTCGATCCACTTGGCTGGATATCACCAATTATAATCACTGCCAAAATATTGATTCAAGCGTTATGGCTTGCAGGTTGTTCATGGGATGAACCAATACCGGCATCCATTGATAAGCAGTGGCGCGAATTTAAAGCAGAATTAGATCATATTAGTAGTATCAACATACCACGTTGGTTACATACTACAAGTAACCTATCCACCTGTCAAATACATGGATTTTCAGATGCTTCTAATCAAGCGTATTCTGCCGCTGTTTATATCAGAGTTGTTGATGAAGAAGGATTTGTTCAAGTCAATTTTCTCATGGCAAAGTCAAAGGTAGCGCCTGTCAAATCCGTATCTCTTCCACGTCTTGAATTGTGCCGGGCGGTATTGGTAGCACGACTCATAAATCGTGTTAAAATCGATTTAAAATTTGATCAAGTTCCTACGTTTGCTTGGACAGACTCATCTATTGTATTAGCTTGGATTCGTAGTCACCCTAATAAGTATAAGACATATGTGGCTAATAGGGTGGCGGAAATTCAGAACTTGATCGACATCAAGGCATGGCATCATGTAAAATCAACTGACAATCCAGCCGATTGCAATTCCAGAGGAATTAAGTCTTCATTATTGATTGATCATGAGTTATGGTGGCATGGACCTCATTGGCTGCAGGACAGTGAAAATGATTGGCCGAAAACTAAAACAATTCCAGCTAATGAGCCTGAAACTGAACAAAGACGCGTAACTCATTTCACAATAGCTCATTCAAACATCGATGATTTGTTTGGAAAATTCTCCAGCTTTGCCAAATTGCAGCGAATCGTCGCATATTGCATTAAGTTCATCAATAAATGCAAAAGGGTGTCGGCGAAATCCACAGAAGAACAACCCATGGATCCAAAGATACTTTGTCCAACAGAAATCGCTCAGGCAAAAATTCGACTCATTAAAGCAGCACAGAATGCCGCTTTCGGTACTGAAATTAAATGTCTACAAGAACAAAACCCGCTTCCAGTTAGAAGCAAGATCTTATCACTCAACCCCTTCTTAGATAACAATGGATTAATTCGGGTAGGTGGTCGATTGAGAAATGCTAACATTTCTTATAATCAAAAACACCCAATACTCCTGCCAAAGGACAGCAAACTAACCATTTTAATCATTGAACACTTCCATACAAAAACGCTGCATGGAGGCCCGCAACTGGTATTATCCATCATTCGAAACGAATTTTGGATTCCACAATCGGTACTTCCTTATTACTTCCACCAGAGCCTGTGCTGGAAAAAAGGGTTTCATCACTCACCAGATGGAAACATCTCCAACTGTTGCAACAACAGTTTTGGCATAAATGGTCTCACGATTATCTAAATTCCCTACAAAATAGACCTAAATGGCAGACTCCAATATCAAATCCTAAAGTAAGAGATTTAGTTATTATCAAAGAACCGAATTTGGTACCTTGCCGTTGGTTGTTGGGACGAATAATTGAGGTTCATCCAGGTGCTGACAAATATATCCGTGTAGTAAGCATCAAAACGAAAAATGGTCTTGTAAAACGGCCAATATCCAAAATATGTATCCTACCGATACAAGAAAGTTAAAATTGTGAATCTTAGTAATACGGCTACAAGTTTCTCCCTCAATAATTTGGCTCAAAATATTCTCTCATTGCTTTACAAGTCAGTTTTAAAAGTAATTGCTTGAAAGACATTTCTAGCCTTTCAACGGGTGGCAGTATGTTCGAACCAAATTGCATCGAATATATATTTTTTAACAGATAAACTTCTGAAAAGCAAATATCCTGAAAACAAAGCATGAACTTTTTTATCAAATTAAAATCTAATTTAATCACTCTCAACCAAAACACAGATACACAACCAAATAAAACCATGTATTTGTCATCTATTTAACATATTGCACAAATACAATACAAAAAGCCTTTTCGAGTAGATTAAACTAAAATTATTATCATACGTTTAAACCTTTAGAACAAACAACAAAAACAATAAAAACAATTCCTATAAAGGGAACATATTAAAAAATACCATGCTAAAATTGAGTTCTGAAAAACAAATAAATTTAATCTAATTACAATGTTCCCTAAAAATAGGTACAACTTTTAACAAAAGCATTGTCATGTAGCATAAAATGCATGGCACAAATATAATCAGATCAAGCCGATCAATTTGCAACTCTATCATTATCATCATTTCAAGTACCATCCAACGGGAATTTCTTCGCTACGTGATAGAGAAAATATTTTTTGCAAATATAATTCAATTTAACACAGCAGCATGGGTTGCTCTAATAATTCTTGTTGCTATGCATTTTTGTTCGTTGCTAGGCAAGTTTTATCGCTAGTACCGTAAGAGCACAGCTGCATTGCCAATTCTTGTAATCATGCGCCGCTGCTACTCTATCAGTGGTGTCGTGCGCAAGCAATGGCTATATAAACGACAAGCTGACTGATCTCGATCTCTTTTTGTGCTTGGCATCGCTTGGGGTAAGTTGGCTGTGTAGGGACTAACATTTATATCGGGTATCGACTGATATATCACTTTAACAACTAACAATTATTTCTGGTATCGACGGGAATAAAACATCTTAATTCGGGTCTCGACTGAAGTTAAGATATTTACTAACAATTATTTCTGGTCTCGACGGGAATAAACACATCTTAATTCGGGTATCGACTGAAGTTAAGATATTTACTAACATTATTTCTGGTCTCGACGGAAATAAACGCATCTTAATTCGGGTCTCGACTGAAGATAAGATAACACTTTAAGCCGGGTCTCGACTGACTTAAAGAATATTATCTCCAGTCTCGACTGAGATAATCATTTACTAACAATCATTTCTGGTCTCGACGGAAATAAACGCATCTTATTTCGGGTCTCGACTGAAGATAAGATAACACTTTAAGCCGGGTCTCGACTGACTTAAAGAATATTATCTCGGGTCTCGACTGAGATAGTATCTTACTAACATTAACACTTTATTTCTGGTCTCAACGGGAATAAAGAATTGTTCTAACCCATGGTTAGAACAAAGGGTCTTAACATTAGCTTAAAGCCAACCCTCCAGCGTCAAGTTGTAGATCGGTGAGTACCAGTCACTTGTAACAAAATAATATTTATTCATACATCTATTTTATTATATATTTACTCATATATATATTTACATATTATATTCTTCTGATGCATATTTATTAAATATCATAATTTGACTTTATTGTACATCAATTTTACATATATATATTGACGATTTTATATTGCAACTTTCTGCCAATAAGTGTTTTCAGTGTGATACAAAAATTCTCTGACCCAAAACTTATATATTGAGTTTTATCCCAAATAACTATTCTTGATAATCGTACATTCTAAGTCTGTGACACGTGTTTTCTAGTGTGTATGGATCTCTGACCTAACAACTTAAAAACAGAATCTGATTTTGGTGTAATTAGTTAATAATCTTAAGAACTAAGTGTAATAATTTATTGAAAGTTAAAACGTAGTGAACAGCGTTTGTTTTTGTTAAGATATTCGACCACTGACCTTGATCCAAATTTACCAGTGAATTCATTTCAGTTTCACTAACTTCAAATTTGCGTGTACGTTCGACTAGCGGACAGTACAGATGCTATCTGGCTTCAATGGATGGAGTTTAATTAGGCTGATATCTGCTCCAGTATCAGTTGCAAATGCATGTTTTGGAGCAGAGCAGATGTCGACAGGCAAAGAAAGTGTTAGTGAAGTTTTATTAATTTGGACGGAGATACGAATTAATTTGTCGTTGCCTTTGTCGATATTATCTCGGGAATCCTGTGAATTTGTGCTTTTGTTTGTAAGTGCGAGGGGTTGCTGAAATTGACCCCCCGCTGCATCCAGTTTCCCTGCCTGGATGGCGATGCAGTTCTACTATTTTTCGTATTTGGAGAAGATGATCTTGCCGAGATATTCGCATTATTATATCTCGGCGGTGGAGTTCGACTTTCTCGGATTACTAGCTGCTGCCAGTTCCTGTTTTATGGCTGTCTATCAGCCGTGCTTGTTTACGGAGCTGTGTTTACTTTTTTGAAATTATTCCGATTTCCTTGATTGACGTTAAATGGGGAATTATTTGCAGCTCTTATCCTGCATTCTTCAATAGAATGGCCCATCCGATGGCAATATCGACAAGACGGTACCTGTGACGGAGATGTGGCATTCTTAAAATTTGGAGCACGTTGCAATTGCGAGTTTAGCTTTGGAGCTGCGTTGAAATTTTGCGTGGAGCGTTGTATGACTGGGCTGCCCCAGTCTATTACATTGAACCATTGTAAATTATGACTCGTATTTTGTCTGAAAGGGACTGGATTTGTCTTGCAATTCGTTTGAAAGGTAGGTTGATTGAAATCCAAACGTGATGCATGATCTAAAATATGTGATTTTAATGCAGAAAAGGATTTATTGGAATGCACTTTTGCTAAGGTCTGTAATTGTGCATTGGATAACTCATCTTCAATTGCTCTCACAGCCTGATACTCATTATCTTTTAACAAAGACCGTAGGAGCACCTTGTCCGTTGTATAGAAATGTGTTGCTTCATTTAGCTTGGACAGTGTTGTATTTAATCTCTGCAAAAAGTCTTTTACACTTTCCTCTCTTCTTTGTCTGGAGTTAGTCAATTGAGATTGTAGTGTGGCCCTAGGGGTTTTGACTTCGAAAGTTTGAGCCAATAGCGATTTTAATTCAGACCAATCTGATATTTGGTTGTACCTGAATACATCATAAGCTTCGGCGGATAGTTTACTCCTTATTAAACTAAGGAGGGAGTGTTTTTCATTTTCCGTTGATGTTGTTGTGTAAATATCATCACAACTTGAAACAAGTCTTGGGGGGTGGAATGTAAAAGGGGTTATTTGTGCGCTCTGTGTGGATTGATATGGACTTCAGCCTATCAGATAGAGTTACCTTCGTAAGATTATACCAGTCCTCTGTCTTGTCATAGCATAACTGTTTGAAATAATCATGAGTTTCATCGAATTCATCATGATCCAGAATCAGGGTTTCAATTTTTTCAAATGAAGCTCATAGTTCTTCTAACTGTTGAAGTTTTCCAGAAGTAAAATCTGTAGTCCTTTTATTTTTATTTGCTCTCTGATAATCGGCCAGAATTTGTCTAATATCTGACATTTTTGGGACTTGTGACAAGCAGAGCTCATCAAAAGATTTATTTTCTTCAGTCATGTTTGCGTTGAATAGAATTCAAATTGGGGTAAATTTGTTTTAATTTTGCAAATTTATAAGGCGTGGTAAATTAATGTGAAACAGATAAGAGAAAGGAGAGATAAGAGAGAGGAAAATATATAAAAAATTTTTAGGAATACTAATATCAAGAGAAAAATTGTTATTAAGTTTTTGATTTTTATCGTAATTATTTCTGTTAAAACTAGGGAGCAAATCAAAAATTGGAAATAAAATGTAATTAAATGTAGGAAAAATACACGTAAGGAAGTTTCTATTTATATAAATTTTGGTTTTTTTTTTACAAAAATAAACCAGTTTCCATATCTATTCCAAAAAAAAAGGTACTATGTAATTTGATTAAAATTGGGAGTATGTTGATATATATATTTATGTATTTTGTGTAATATTATGTAAGTGGGTAGCTGCGTAAAAATTATAGCAGCAAGTGACATAACAATAGGGAAATAAAAACAAATTACATATATGTGTTAGATGATGTGCAAATTTCGATATGATTTAATTTATTGCTCCCCCAATCAATATCTTTCTCCTGAACGATAGGCTCACGAAGTCCTATCGTAGGGGATTGAATATAGATTTTTGTCGAAGTCCTCTGGCCAACAAGCTCACGAAGTCTTGCCACAGAGGTCGCTTCTAGGGAGAGCGTGTATGCATTAAGATTTAATGATTTTAATTTAATAAAACAAAACTTTTATCATTATCTCTTTTGAAAAGATAAAAAACAGAAATTTTTTGCACTCTATATTTTTTTTGAAGAAAAAAAATTTCACTTGTACAAAAAAAAATCACTTTTAGGTGGAAAATATGTGTTGCGTTAAAAAAAAACAATATTGCGTTGAATGAATTAATATAAAAAAAATAACCTTGAACTTTATCCAAGCCAGTAGGTATTGCTGCAATAGCTGGTATTTCAGCTTTCTCCTAATGATATAGTAGAAGCAGTTGGTGATGAAAATGAACAATAGCGGGAGCAGTGTTGCTGTTTCTAAAGGTGCTGAAGAAGGATGATGATGATACGTCCTGGGCGACGATTTCTCATTGTCTTCCTACCAGAGCCACTGAACCGTCTTGTTGAGGCAGGGATGAAGCCTCGCAAGGGTCCTATGGTGAGCGCTATGGCGCTTAAACTTATTTTCAATTTCCTCTAAGTACTCTTTTTTAGAGTACACGTGCTAATTTTTTTTTTATTATTACATTTTGTTTTTTATTAAAAAAGAAATTTTTGTTGTTGTTAGATATTTTGATTTAGTTAATATTTCACAGGCACTGGTTTGTTGGGTAGGTACACCGCTGCCACCAAAATGTTATATTGAGCCTACCGCTCGTGCTTCCCGAAACGTCCAGGAAGAAGCGATTGGCGATGATGTTGATACCATGCGACGAACAATGATAACAAGAATTCTTCACTGTAGTTAATTATTTTATTTATAACAGGTTTTGTAAAAAAAAACCTCTCTCAGTTACACAGGTTCAGTTATATTTTATAACTGTATCGATTATTTTTCAACTACTCTTATTTTTAATAAGATCACAACTAGTTCCAGTTGTATTTTAAAACTACATCAATTATTTTTGCAACTATTCGTTTTTTTTTTAAGATCACAACTAGTTTTAGTTATATTTTAAAACTACATCAATTATATTTGCAACTATCCGTATTTTTTAAAAGTCACAACTGCGGAAGAATTATCGAACGATTTTCTGTTAGATCTTGACTTAACGGTTTAAAAAAGAAACCTCCCCGGGGTTTGGGCAAATTGCACCCAGATACCCACGATCGCTTTAAAGCAAAACTGAAATCCGATATGCACTTGTGCGCCCGTCTTGAAATATAAATTTTAAGAGGGCGCGAATAATTGTGATAATTGTATGTATGGGTGTACATACAATTAGATTGGATTAACTAAGTAATGTACGTATGTACAGTGTACATACGGAAAAAAAGTAAGAGGACACTGTATGTAGGTAAGTAGGTATGCATACTGTGTGAGTGGAATGTGTGTCTGATAACAAAATGCAATTTATGCTAAATTGCATTTTGTTATAATATGGGAATGCATTTCTAAATGCATTTTAAATTTTGAATGATATTTTGAATGAAATTTAAATTGAAATGTTTTTTCAGGGTGAATTAATGGTATATCAATATATTGTATTGGACGATATATTGATGTATCGGTATTATGGTTGTGATTCGGGGCAAAGGTACCTGAGTCACAACACAAGTGGATACCATAAAATTTTAATGGATCCATCCGACAGTGAGAAAACTGCCTTCAGTACAGCTTATGGCCATTACGAATTTCTTCGAATGCCATTTGGCTTGAAAACTGCGCCCGCAACTTTCCAAAGAGCTATGAACCAAGTCTTAACGGGACTTCAAGGCTTGAAATGTTTCATTTACTTGGACGACATTGTAGTATATGGCAAGAACTTAGACGATCACATTAAAAAACTCAGAGAAATGTTCTGCAGGCTGAGGGAATATAATCTAAAACTACAGCCAAGCAAATGTCAATTTCTTCGGCAAGAGGTGGTCTATCTGGGTCATGAATGTTCCAATGAAGGCTGCGCTCCGGACCCCGACAAAGTGAAAGGTGTGTATAACTTCCCAAGGCCCCATTCTATAAAACAGTTACAAAGCTTCCTTGGTCTAGCTAATTATTATAGGAGGTTCATTCCTAATTTCTCTCAAATAGCGGAACAACTCACAAAACTTCTCCGTGCAAAACAACAATTTTTGTGGAACGACTTATGTGAGACTTCATTCAACAAATTGAAAGAATTACTAACCTCACCTCCGTTACTGGCATACCCAGATTTCACATAACCGTTTATTGTAACTACAGATGCAAGTAATGAGGCTATAGGGGCGGTGTTATCTCAAGGAACACCAGGAAATGATCGGCCTATCGCCTTTGCTAGTAGAACTCTAAACAATACCGAAAGTCGATACTCTACAATAGAAAAGTAATTACTAGCTGTAGTATGGGCTGTAAAGAATTTCCGTTGTTTTTTGCTAGGTAGGAAATTTACAGTTTACACTGACTATCAACCACTTATAGGGATATTCAATGTTAAAGATCCTACCTCGAGCTTAATACGTTGCCATCATAAACTTTCAGAATATGATTATGAAATAAAATATAAGCCCGGAAGAAAAAATGCCAATGCCGACGCTCTGAGCAGACTTCCGCAGAACGAAACGACAATTTCAATAACGACAAGAGCCTAAGCGAAAAACAAAAATGAAATAGCTCCCCAGACGAATCCATCTTCAGAGGAGACTATACCTGTGCGAGATGACGGAAATACCGAGATACTATCCGAAATAGAGGAAACCAACAGGATGAGCGAAAATAGTTTACGCAAACATTTCATCTTTTCAAATATTAACAAACTTAAAGGATATACAGAAAATACTAAAAGCATTTCACTCAAACCCACTGGGGGGACATCAAGGCATCGCCAAAACTTACTACAGAATTCGTCGACAATATAGATGGAAAATATGTTAAAAGATATAGTGAAATTCATAAACTTCTGTCTGAAATGTCAGACTAACAAACATAGCCCTCAAATAAAAATGCCAATGATTATTCCCGATACTGCGGAAAAACCGTTTGACAAAATCTACCTAGACATAGTAGGACCATTCCCTGAAAGTCACAATCGAAATAAATACATATTAACTTTTGAAGTCGATTTAACCCAATTTAGGGATTGCTACGCTCTCCCGGACGCTGAAGCAGCCACTGTAGCAAACATTTTTTAGGAGCAAATAATAACCCACTATAGAATTCCTAAGAAGCTTATAACTGACCAAGGCACTAATTTTATGAGTGATTTATTCACCGGATTATGTAAATCTCTACGAATTTGAAAAATTAATACTACAGCCTATCACGCACAATCTAATGGCGCCCTAGAGAGAAATCATAGGCCATTGGCAGAGTATTTACGAAATTTCGTAGCCGAAAATCCCCAAACATGGGACGAATAGCTAAAAGAAGCAGTGCACGTTCACAACAACATAAGGCACGCCTCAACTCGTCTCAAGGCTGAGCTGCCAACAAATTTAAATCAAATGGTAGAGCCTTTATACAATCATGAAACTATTTTTACATTCTTAAAAATAAAATTCAAAGAGCTCATGCCATTGCCAGGAAAAACATTATCAGTAGTAAAGAGACAACGAAAAAATACTACGATAGGACCACGCGTGAAGAAACTTTCCAAATCGGCGATTTAGTTCTTCTAAAAAACGAAAGTAAGAAAAACAAGCAATCTCCTATTTGGATAGGTTCTTATGAACTGAAGGAAATTACTTCACCTGTGAATTTAAAAATTCAGGTTGGTAGGAAAGTTAAGACTATTCACGCAAATAGATTAAAAAAATTCCACACTTCGAATTAACACCTACACAAGCACACACACTGTCTATCTCGACGAGTAGACAAATAACAATACTATTGAAACGAAATAAAAGAAATACGCTTTTGGGAACATTATCTGGATTATCTTGTGTGCATCGCTCACGGACGGCTCTTCTCAAGGAATAGAATTGCCTTACACGAGCAAATTAGAAGGAACTGGAATAGTATTCGAAGACATCGACGAAGCCATAATTTATAAAGACGAATGGAGAATATTTACCACCACTAATTTAGCGCAATTGAAAACATGGGAAGAATATCTGGACTGGAGCAAAAACGCGGTAACGCAATTGGGCGAGCACTACCTAGAACGTATAGCTTTATATGCTCTATATTAAGGAAAGAACGAGGCATATGTTATAAAAACTAGAAATGGAAGTTAGTGGCAGACATCGACGCGCAGTTTTCGACGGCATAGGGACACTGAGTAAGTTCTTGTTCGTCACAATGGACCAACATGATTCAAACCAAATTAGTTCCCGACTAAAAGATCTAGACGCTGACAGTAAGCAAAATTTGGAATTATTAAAGGAAGATAGATTTATAAGTAGTAATATAGAAAATGCTAGTACACAAAAGAGTAAATGGCAATTTATAAAAAGAACAGTACTGAAGGAAGACAAACCAGAAATAGGAGAAATCCAGTTCGGAAGTATTATAGCTAAAGAAAGTAATGAAATAGCGAATAAATTGAATAGTTATTTTATTGATAGTGTATCAGCTTTTAATAGCTCAATACCTACCGTAACGTATGTTGATAAGCTAGAGCAGAGTTTGACGAGACGGAACGGAGTAGATAAAAAGAGAACGGAGTAGATATAAGAATGATTTTAGACAATTGGAACATCATGGGAGAGTATCTAATTAACATCATAAACAGTAGTCTATATGAAGGTACATTTCCTAGCTCTTGGAAAGAGGCTATAGTAGTGCCCGTTCCTAAGTAAAAAACACTAGAAAATGTGAAGAATTTTGCCCAATCAACATGTTGAACATTTTTGATAAAATAATAGAAAAAGTAGTCCAAATACAATTGGAGAAATACTTGGAGGAATCAAAACTTATAACGAAGGATGGTTTTAGAAAAAATCACAATTGTGAAGCAGCGGTAAATCTGGTCAGTGAAGACTGGAAGAAGGAAATAAATTTGAATAAATTAATACTAGCAGTATTTCTGGACTTAAAAAGAGCCTTCAAAACAATTGACAGAAAAATCCTTATCCAAAAATTGTCTAAAAATGGGTGGTGGTTCAATGGTTTGAGAATTACCTAAATGGGAGGACACAAAGGTGTTATCAGAATCAGAACACATAAATTTTGGTGCCCCAAGGATCAGATCTAGGAACCATTCTGTTCTTATTATATATTAATGTTATGGAAAAAGTGATAAAATATCGAAGATCAATTTTGTTTGCAGATGATACATTACTGTATATATCAGGCAAGGACATACATACATCGAAATATGAACTAAAACAAGATTTGCAACTTTTAAGTAAGTAGTTAAGGTCCTACTTAACTTGCAAGAAACTAAATTAATGATCGTAAATGAGAACTTTGACAAGGAAATTGATATTGATGGAAAAGTAAAAGAAAGTGTGAGCAAAATCAAATATTTGGATATCATAATAGACAGAAAGTTAAATTTTGAACAGCACGCGGACTATATTTGCAAAAAAATTGGGGAAAAATGGGTTTCTTCAGAAGAATTATACGCAAGATGTCTCTAATGGCTACCATACAGGTTTACAACAGCATACTTAGGCCTCATTTCCAGTACTGTTCAACGATATTGTTTCTGTGTAACCAAGTATCGTTAGATCGATTACAGATACTTCAAAACAGGGCTATGTGGTGTATACTAAAATGCAACAGATTTACGCCAGTTAGACACATGGATGAACTGCAAAAAGAGAATTGAATTTAATGTGTTTAAGGCTGGGTCTATGTCATAATTGGGACAACTCGGTGCACAGTTAGCAAGATGGCTGTGGCGTTAAGATTTTTGAATAAATCGCAAATTGATTAATGGAATATTTATTTAAACATCTAAGGCAACAAATTAACGTTTTCTAATTTTAAAATTTGTCTCCCAATTTTTATTGAAAATGATTTAAAAATGAAAATTCAAAGATTTTTTTTAATTTCTCTGGTTTGCGGAGCGGGGCTGCCTCAAATTTGAACTAAATTAAATAAATTTTTAACATAAGCTTATTGAAGTTAATAAGAAAAAAATAACGGTTTCCGATTTTTAAAATTCTACTTATTTTTGTGAAAATTTGATGCAATAGATTGCTTTCTTAATGGGTAAAATCCAGGTAAAACAAATTATTGCGTCGAATTGTCGTAGATATAAGTAGAACTTCAAAAATCGGAAACCATTATTTTCTGCTTACTAATTTCAAAAAGCTTATGTTAAAAATTTATTTAATTTAATTTAAATTTGTGGCAGCCCCGCTTCGCAAACCAGAGAAATTAAAAAAAATCTTTGAATTTTCATTTTAAAATCATTTTCAATAAAAATTGGGGGACAAATTTAAAAATTAGAAAACGTTAATTTGTTGCCTTAGATGTTTAAATAAATATTCCATTAATCAATTTGTGATATATTCAAAAATCTTAACGCCACGGCCATCTTGCTAACTGTGCACCGAGTTGTCCCAATTATGACATAGACCCAGCCTTAAATTTATATTAAAAGAAAAATAAGACAATTGCCTGAATATCTACAGACTAAACTGAATCTTGTTCAAAGTAATTTGATTTGGACTGGATATGAAAATAAATGAGAAGACGTGCGGACTTTCATATATTAAATTTTCTCTCCTTTATTCAAATTCAATTTAACACAAGTTTTTCTTACTCCAATACGTTCCTTACTTAATGCTACTTTTTAGTAAAAAAAATTCAGTAATTAAACTATAACTGTAAATTTTATAAAAAACCACTTGCAATTAATTAATTTCACCAATTTAGGCTAGCAGGCATGTTCATTCAATGTATAAATCTTTGATTGATTTTCCCCTGCAACATTTAACTATCTTATATTTAACTTTCTGAAAATTATATTAAAAAAAACAAAACAATAAAAAATTATAAAATAATACCAGTTGCTGATGAAAAATAATAATTGAAAGTAATGAAACAATAAAAAAAACTGAAGATAATAAAATTATGACTTGATATAATGAAAACAATAAAACTGAAGCTAATGAACTGACTGAATAAACTGAAGAGAATGCCAAAAATCAAATGAATTCGTTGACTGATTGATGATAAAGAAGAAAGATTCGTTTCGTGTTCGCCCTTTTATTTCCACGTCCAGCCAACCCACGTTAAGGACTGCCAACCCACGTTAATCTCCACATGATTTGGATACATGTAAAAAGAAAGCGTATAAATAACTATTGAAAATAAAATTGAATGGCTTAATTATAATTCTTCGAATAATTCAGGTACATAACTGGACGCTCATACCATTTTTTTTTGTAAATTTTATTTATGATTTATCGTCGTTTTTAATATGAAACAAAAATAAAATATTTCAAGCTCTTCCTACTGTGATGAGTATAAAACCATCAATTCTGCACGATAACACGCACGGCAGTACTCTTTATTGCAGTACTAGAGCTTTTCGTCGTGAATTTTCGTGCGAATCGATAATTTCATCTCTTTTACTCTTTTCGTTGTCTTTTTCCTACCAATTGCGTAAATAGAAAATAAATAAGTTATTAAATAACTCAAAAACTATTCAATTTTGAGTGAAATTACTTGCAAATTTGATTTCTACGTGAAATTTTACATTTTCCGAACGCTCCTTTCTTGAACTGTCAGTAAAGTTCAAGACGTCAGCTAGTTTTAAAGTTTTCGCGGTGTGTCAGTTTTTTTAATTTGCATGAGTTTCATCTGAAATTGTATATATTTTCGTAGACGAAATGGTAAGTAAATTCTTCTATTTTATTATTTAATTATTCTGATTGTAATTTAAAGGAAAAAAAAAAACGTATTTGTGAGGTTAACTTTGTTTATTTCTCCAAAGTTCATTTATTAAGTTGTTTTTTGTATATTAATTCATTCTTAAATTATGTTTTCTTTTTAGATCTTTCAAGTGCAGAAGTAGATTGGCCAAGCTTTACAACATGCAAATTGGATTCTGATTAAGAAAGGTTAAGGGACACGTCATTGGTTTTAGGGAAGTATTAATTCAATTTGAAGGCGAATACTTTGTAAAATTCTTTAATTTTAATTTCAGCATTTATAAAAACGGTAGACCTGAGTCTGGAATGTTTTAGGAAAGGAATGGGAGGAGGTTCACTTTTCAAATAAAGGAAATCAGACGGTTTTTGATTCAGCTGCCCGGTGAGTCGTTGTAGAACAGAGGCTGTTTGAAGATACATTAATTTTGAAGTTTTAAAATTCTTGATCTTTCGATATCCATTTAGTTGACTGTGTCTTCACATACGACATTGATCGTAGTCTTTATTTTTAAAGCGAAGAGCTATTCATTTGGATTATGAAGTTGGATCCAGTGTGGGCCATCTTCCATTTGAACAATTTTGCACGTGGGCGATGGTGGTAGGTGAGTAATGAAATCCATCTCACAAGCCCCGAAGGCAGATCTCTTGTGATATATGGGATGGTTTCGATTGCATAGTCGTCGGCCTCTGGTAACGGTGCGGCATGCCAGCGGAATATGCTCGGAGAGCGAATAATATGGATCTCGATGGAGATTCACCACCAAATATGGGAGCCTGAGTTTAAAGATGTTGTGTTTAGCCGTTGGTCTTCCTTCGATCGTCATTAAATTGTAAAACTGCAAAACCTCGTCTGGTGTGTTATGGTTGCAACGTGCTGCATGAAACAATATACTTCAATTGTGCCACTGACAGCTAGCGGCAGTGCTCACATTGTGCCGCACTGTAATTGTGTTGTCAATTGTACCAGACTGTGTGAGCAAACCCTGGCTGGTACATAATACCAGACGGGAGAAACCTTCTGACAATAAAGAAGAAGAAGTAAGAAGTCTTGTCAACGGAGTGAATAAATCGCCTGAGATCACGATCTTGTTACTAAATAGGTCTGTTCGCGTACTCAGTTTTGGGACAATGCATTGCAATGAATTTGCATGAACTTACCCAATTTCCGTTCCCGTACTTTCTCGTGCACACAAATTTACACGAGTTTTGCATACGTCACAGCTTCCCCTCTTGCATGAATTTACCCGAAGTTTTTAGTTACTGCACACTTCTTGCAAGAAAGGTTGACAGCTGTCATAGGAAAGTTAATTTTTTTAATTTTCTGAAAAGTTTTTAAAACGCAATCAAAATGTCGAAATAAGATAGTTTAAGCATTCAATGCTCTCATAAACTTTTCAAGACTGCAACAAGTTAAAAAAAATAAAACAATACTTATTCTCAAATGTTATGCCACACTTCTTCTTCTTGTTTTTCACGAAGTTGCATGAAAAGCGTTCCCGTACTTTTTCATGCATTTTACATTCTTCTCCCACCACACGAGTAAGTTTTTACCCAGAAAGTTTTTGCACGAGAAGTACGCGAACAAACCTAATTTAAAAAGTGTTATGGTCGCATATAGGCGTGACAGTAGCACGAGTATAGATGTGTAAACATGGCAGTCAACTCCTATGGGACTGTCCTGACATTTGCCGGTCAGTAGGTGTCAGAGGTACGAATGGAGAAATGTGCTGGAAGTTCGGAATCGGGGCGTGAAAATGCCGGAAGAGGCACAGCCGGCTATGATAATGGATTGAGTCATAAAGTGTTCAGCACCAGAAGGTGAAAGGCATGAAAAGTAAAAGAAAGGGCGAGTAGGCTAAAGAAAATCCTTGATTTCGAAAAGAATCAGTACCGTGTTAAAAAGGAAAATACAAACCACAAATAATTAATGGAAAAGGAGATACGAGCGGGAACAGGAGAACTGTGACGTTAAAATTTTTTCCTGAGGTGGAAAAGAAAAGTCGCCCACATGAGGTCCGTGTACCATTCATCATACGGAGCACCTGAAAAGCACATAAAACATAAAAATCGTATAACTAACCGAAGTTTAAATTTCTTTTATTAATAATTTAGCTGTGAGATGGCACCTAAAGTAAAAGCTGCCTGGGGATAGAATTGGAATGATTGCTGCAGGCATCAGTATGTAAATTAAAATATTAGTTGGAAGACTTACCGGGTGCTGTCCAAATCCAGGAGCACAAAAAAAAAACAGGAAACCACAAATTTTCGCGATATGTGTCGACTTATTACTTCATAGATCATACATTGAACGACTTCTTAAATTAGTTGAAAGACTTACAGCGTGTGCTCCAAGTACAGTAGCACCTCGAAGGAAAGAAAATCATAAATGTTCGCGTTATGTGTGTAAATATGTCCAAGTATGGGAGCACCTAACAAGAAAGAAAATCATAATTTTTCGCGATATGTGTGCAAATATTATTTAAATTTATATTAGATCATACATTGAACGACTTCTTAAATTAGTTGAAAAACTAACCGAGTACTCTGCAAGTACACGAGCACTTAAAAAGGAAGAGAACCGGAAATTTTCACGATCTGTGTAGAAATTCATGTAAATTTTTATTAAGTCATATCTTGAATGAATTCTTAAATGAATATATATACCCACCGAGTGCCGTCCTATCATGGAAACACCTAGCAAGACAAAAAGGAAAACGAAATAGTATTAAAGTCTTCGGTATTCCTAAATTTATAAAAGTAAGGTTCTCGCTGGGGATTTTCACATTTACGCTTGAAGCAAACTGTTGATATTCATATCAAATGTGACCCTAATGGAGCGAACGCGTTTTATGCAAGAACAATTGAATTCGGTATTGTACGATCCAGGAGGCCTTTTGGGAGTACTACCCAGTCATCGAACGAACGAGTTTTGTCATAAAATTAATTTCTCAGTAGTCTAGAAGTTCCGTTGGGCTAGCATTACCAGTAAAACGTATTTGGCATTTGTCCATGTATAGACAAATAAGAAATATATACAAAAACAACACAACAACGTACCACGGGGGTGATTTTAAAATCAAAATTGTCCCACATACTGCTACGGGGGTGATATTAAGAATAAAAACAACTAAATTTTTAACTGTATCAAGATAATGAATAAAGCTTGAGGATGTTACTGTAAGCAGCTGAATCTCTCTCTCAACTTCGCCCGAGCTTTATTTTTCTCTCCTAGAGAATACAAAGGAACATCGCAGATCAGAAGCCAGCGATGCTATGGGCGGCCGGGGACGGCATAGGAATATCAAGATCCGATCCTTATGATATTCTTCAGGTAAGTGGTGTACACGATTCCTTCAGGGCCAATGTGTAATGCATTTTTTTTAAATTTTTGTAGATCTTCGGGGTTTCGTTTTTCATTAGGCACGGTATCTTTTTGTTTATGGCAGCGTGGTAGTCAGGTCTGTTTTTGTGAACCCACCCCGCACTCTCCGCAAATATACCGAGGTGCTAGAGCGCTATCCTGATCAGCTGTCACGGACTGCTCTGCCAGTTCAGGCTGGCAGACAGGACTTCAAGTCGTTCTGTCATCAGTCTCTTCATTAGCTCCATAAAAAATGGCGCCCAACGTGGGGCCACCCAGTTTGGATCACGGTGGTCTGAAGGTTTCGACGATTCTGAATTCTGGCCGGTACTAAATTCGGACTCGGAGTCTCATATCCAGTGGAGGTCGCTGAAGACCTGTGGTCTAACTATTTTAGCTTTCGTTTCCAGTAATTTCTCAATTTTCTAGTGTTCAGATCTCCTTTCAAGTTTTGAAAAATGTTTCTAGCTTAAAGTATAATATGGCGGCGATTATAGAGTTTCGGTTGTAATCTTTCACTCAAGTTTTTGTTCAATTCTCACGGAGGGCCTGTCTCTTCTCGAGCAGTCCGAGGAGAGGAAAGGAAGATTTTTTGGAGGGTGGGAACGGCGCCAGATACCTTCAGTAATCAGGAGTTGGCATGCTGCTAGCTGCCTGGCTGAAGAGTCCATGATGGCGCTCTCAGCCTCCAGCTTCTCTGACTAACCTTTCTCAAGACTTTGCATGTGGAACTCGAACGTGTTTTAGATTTTTTTTACACTTCCGCACACGCAGTACATCACTTGCCTGAAGAGATTCTGATCTGGGGAGAGGAAGGGAAGAGTTGTTGGAGGGTGGGAGCGGCGCCAGAAAGCTTCAGTAATCAGAAGTTGGCATGCTGCTAGCTGCCTGGCTGAAGAACCTCTGGTGGTGCTCTTAGTCTTTGGCATCTACGATCGACCTTTCTTCGGATCTTTTTTAGGAGACATTAATTTATTTTTAAATTTTTATTTACCTGTGATGCTAATTCATGGGGTGAGAGAGCTTCAGGAGGGGGAAGAGAGAGTTAGAGAAACTTATTGATGTTGATAAAATTCCTTTTGACACTATTTCATCTCAATAGATGACATTTTTTGGGATAACAATTCTTTGCGATACTATGTCATCTCAATAGATGACAATTTTGTTGATAAAATTCTTTGAGATACTATTTCATCTCGCTAGATGACAAATTTTTTTTAAAAAATTGCTTTTGGATGCCATTTCATCTCAATAGCTGAAATTGTTTTGGGATAAAAATTCTAAAAATTCTTTGCGGTAATAACTCATCGTCGATAGATGAACATTTTTTGATAAAAAGTTTTTGCGATACTATTTCATCTCAATAGATAAAACATTTTTTTGATAAAATTCCTTTTGGATATATTTCATGTCAATCTGCCAAGACGCAGACTGGCCCATTAATTCTCGAGCGGTGTCCACATATTTTGGACACGTGTTTCAAACGAAATGTATATAGAAATGGATAAAAAAAAATCAAGCTGCCCGAACTGTAGGTTGTTCCTTATTTAAACGGATTTTGGTCAAGACACCCTATTATCAACATCACGGAAAATGAATTCGTCTTCAAGTCCGCGAACGAGTAGGTCCAATAAAGGAACCCCTGACAGAAGTCCAACCAACGTCTCAGCTGGATGTGAGCAAGTGGCAGGAGAAGCATATCTAGACCTGGCAGGTATACAAGTACAAATTGTCGGGCTAGTTAGAGGTGAGACGTGGCGCTGTCTCAACTATTTCCGGGTCGAACATCGATCTCAAGTATAACCTCCGCCACGCATGACAATGCCTCAGGCACATCTATATCGTCCACCCCCTGCTATTCCGCAGCTGTCACGGCGCTCACCTCCTGGTCTGGAACTACCTAACAACTGCAATCACGCAGGCAATGATATAATAACCCTCACATGGCTGATCAAGATCCGATATCATGTCATCACTATTCTTGCCTCGGATGCCTCCAGTGCAAGAGCCTGCTAGGAATTTTGAGCGAGTCTCTCGACAAGCGACTCAACCGAAGGCGGTTGACATACGACGGCGACAACTCACGTCTCTCCGTGGAAGATTTCATCTTTTGCGTAGAGGCGTTAACGAACACTACGTTAAATGGCAACTTTGATCTCTTAGTCAGGCATATGCACAACTTGTTCATTGACAGAGCGACCAACTGGTATTGGTCAGTATTGTTGCGAAATCCTTAGATTTCCCCGCGATGAAGACAAAAGCCTGCTAAAGTCCTACGCATAAACTATAACGCATATGATGGAGACAAAGCAGTGCGTCAAAGTGGGGACCCACAAATCTAAGAGATGGCGCGGCTGACCCCAATGCGGCGAATTCTGGGCCCACTTACGTGGCAGCACACATTTTTTCCCCTGAAGACCGTACATCATTAGGAGGAGAGAGAGCTCTTTTTTGGATTGATCGAGAAGTCTAGCCGTGAGCTTGAAGTCGACAGCGTGCAGGATATTGTTTTTGAAATTTTTTTTGAAGTATCTATATACAAGAAACAATTATATAATAATTAAGTTATCGCTTTGTTAAATTGGTTGAATATTCGGTATATTAAATAAAAATAGTTAAAAGTTAATGAAAACTGTAAGCTATTCTCATTGCATAAAGGACTAAAAGTGGAGGAATAAAACCAAGAAACGGGACAGGTCACGCAACGGAATCCCTGTATCCCGCTTTACAAACAATTGGTTTGCAGATAAGTAGCCGTGGTCGACGATTTTATGCTTATCTTATTTTTATTTTTTTTTACATAAAATTCTCCATCCAACTCTCAATTCATTTTATTGGATTTGAATTTATATATAAGCTTTTATAGTGGCCATAGGTACCGACTTCCCAGTTACTTTTATTGAATTTTCGCTTATTTAGGAGATCTGGTATTTATTGCCAAACATTTTTTTTTCATTGGACCTTATACCAAGATTACGTGCCGTCTATTAATTTAAACGTCGAATCTCGGTCTGACCACCATTTCCTTAAAGAATAAGAAAGAACCCCCGCCTCAGCAGCACTTAACATACGACTGTTAAAAGCAATTAAGGAATTAATTAACCATTAGTTACGTGGAGAAAAGTGTTTCGTCTTTTATTCACTGTTTTCTTTTTTTATATTTTTGTGAAACGTCTATTTTTGCAAAGCGCATATAGGTACCTACATAAGTACCCGCATTCCAGGATAAGTAACGGCACGCAAGCTTTCACGCCTTCACGTGCTGTTTAACAACAAATTACATGAAAGTGAAAGGAATTTAAATTTAACACCAAATCGCACGAATTATTTTGGCTGAAAATAGCAGACATAGCACAGGTGAAACTCGAGTAGAAAGAAAAGAAAAGTTTTGTCGAAACATTCCTACATACCTGTTTAAGTCCTGTTTAGTCTGAATTTCTCATTTGAGCTATAAATGCAACATCGGTGAATTCAGCTTTCTGTGTTTGACAGGACACGTAACATCAAGAAGGCGGTGGGTGTGATAGAACAACCTGAACAACCTTTTACGTCCATCCATAGTAACTTTTCAGGGTCGAGTTCCACTTTCATAGGAGATTTCAATGATGTACTCTAACCTAGACGACCGGAGGTAAATGAAATTTGAGAGTTCAAAGCTGGCTATCTCAGGTGGTACATTTGTTTTGTATTTGTTGCACGGCTGACAATTGACAATCCATCAGCAGATACCAGACTTCTCGTTAGATTGGCGAACAGTTCTCTCGTCGGTTTCCGAAACTCCTCTAGTCCACATTTTTAATCACAAATTGTCTCCAAAATAACTACTGGAAAACTTTATGTACAACCATCATAATTTGAACAAATTCAATCTCACTATTACAGGAAAATCCCACGAAAATTGTGGGAGTGCTTTGGATTTACAGCTTATCCGTGGTTGAAATAAAATCACAAACACGATCGAGTCGACAAATGACGGACAGGTGGGGTACATATTCCAGGCTGTGTATTGGAAAGGCAATGTGTATAGGAATACACATTTAGATTGCTCCCTCATACCTCTCGGCCGGGGCAATTTTCATTACGACAATAAAATAATCGCTACAGTATTAAGGATCAATCGAACTCCTCTTTGGAGGAAGTCCGTGCTGCTTTACTCGCTGAATGGGACGACCCTAGAGATGACATTCGAGTACGTCGTCAGATGATGAACAGGCGGTAGGAAACTGGATAATTTCAATTTGTACTACCAAGCAATGGTTGAACTGCGAAACCCCAGCTGCAAAATCCCATGTCTGAACGGGAATTTTTAGATCTGATTAGATCGAATTTGTTACCTGGCATACAATGTCAAATCTGCTTATATCCAACGAACTCAATAAGCCAATTGCAAGCGTTGAAAATGCAGATCCAAGCCATTCACGCCCGGATCTTATAACCAAACAGTTCTGGCATAAATAATAGAGCTCTTGCCCTTCCACGTACGAATTCAATGAATTCATGGGGAAACCCACGTTATCGGGGCCATTAACTGATTGACATATACGTAGAATCTGATAATTCGGCCTTCCCCAACCCGCAGGATTTGGAAATAGCTGAACTACATACCCGAGCTACTGCTAGACCTGAAACTCAGGTTCTCCAAGAATTCCCACCGGCTATTTCTGTTATGGATGTAGCCAGAAGGAAGTAATTAAACCAAATTGTCAAACCTGTGCTCTGAAAAACCTGAGACGGGTCGGAAGCTACAACAGCCGCTTCCGGCCAGTAACCATGCGTTACGCCCGAACAGAAACAGATCAAGCGACCCGACAACAGCGGCCGAGAGCCACTAAGTTCCACAACAAGCACCCAGTAACCCTAGCCCTCATATTCTTGGAAGACAGTGCAGATAGTTTTGCACAAGACTGCTTGACAAGTCTAAAAGTCGAGATCGATGATCTCGAAAAACAATCTTCCATATTAGACTCAAATATCCCGAATTCCACCTCGGGGATTAGTAACAACGACTGCGACAATTTGCTAAACGTTTCCCCGGATCCGTTTCTGACGTGCCATTAATCCCGATTGCTACAAAACCTGCGAGCATTACTGAGGAGGAGGCTCAGATTCCTACCTATCAGATATTGAGACGGGCATCAACCTCTGTGTAAAATGAAAACGATTACATATATGGTATAATTACGATGTAGGTAGAACGCATAATTTGGCTATGTGTCGTTTTAGGTATGTGGTTCCATGTTTTAGTTGGATCACTCAAACTAGTCCATCAGGTCCTGGAAACACACCGGTAACTCTGGATATCATCCACTTGCAAGGGGGAAGCATCATATTTTCGGATTTTGTTTTGGTCTTGCAATTATTAATAAAACGCTGACACCCTTAGAAAGCGCTTTATAGCGTGTGAGTAGAGACAATACTTAGTTGATTGGCTAACATGACTGGAGATTTGCACTCGTTCCTCTAGATCATGTTTACATGATATTTTATTTGTAATTTCAGTAGGCCACGAGGATGAGTGTTGAGTCAACCAGGTGGGCCTTTCCACCACAAGGATAGGGTTTGTAGCTCTGAAGATCCTAGACCTCGGCTAGCAGCATCAACGGGATTCTGATGGGAAGAAATTAAATGCCATTTGATATCAGGAAGCAGTCTATGTATTTCGGATGTCCGATTAGCGATAAAGGTTTTCCAACGAGAAGGATGTGCTTTAAGCCATGCTAAAACAACAGTAGAATTCGTCCAGGCATGTATAGGTGTTGAATCCAATTTCACTGGTTCGCCTACTAAGTTTGATAAACGTGCGAGTAATACTGCGCCGCAAAGTAGTAAGTGCTTTACGGAGACTGTCTTCAAGGGAGCTAGTTTAACATGTCAATAAACTTACTTGAGCGTTGTTAAAATCAAACAAAATTCGAAGATATACTACGGCAGAATATGCGGTCAAGGACGGATCACAGAATCCATGAAGCACGAGAACAGCATTCTTGTTTGTGGTTCCTAGCTATCGTTCAATTTGAACTACTTCCAAGGTTAATAAATCTACTCTATAATTATGCCACTCATTACTTAAATCATGGGGAATTTCTTCGTCCCAATCTAATTTAGCTAACCAAGGCTTTTGTAGAAATATTTTGGACACCACAAGAACTGGAGCTAGCCAACCGAGAGGATCAAAAATCCGACTGATATCCGAGAGGACAGTACGCTTTGTGAATTTACATACTCGACTGAGAGGTCGTATCTCATACTGGAATGTGTCTATATCTGTTTTTTAACTTGTTCCCTTACGTCTGGTGGAGGGTCCTATCCTATCCTATCCTAACACGGTTTATATACAGTTAGAAAAATGCTTAAATTAAAAATAATAATTAAAATTTCTTAAGAAGTGTAATTGAAAGGTTCAGCAGAATTATATTTTTGTAACCTATTGAGCATAAATGTTCTTGTATGGTGATTGAATTCGGTTTATAGTTTATTGACCGATGAATGAAATTTATTGATCGTTGCATAAATTGTATTGTTATCTTTGCTATGTGTTCTGGTGTGGAGCTAGTTTTAAGCTGATCCTCGGGTTTGTTGTTGATTCTGAAACTGCATGTTGAACTAGGCTGGTTCGTTTACCGGGCTGCGGAGTCCTTTGGCTTAATTTAATGTCGGGGATGCCTTCAGCCTTCCTTCGGGTTAGGGGGCAGCAGGTCTGTACTTGTCACCTTAACTTATATGCAAATGTGATCAGTTGGATGGTAATTACGATTGCACTGACTGCCGAGGCCATGTGGTGGTCAATTGATATTTGAATATAGTTGAGGGACGCTAGGTCCTGCTGTAGGCACTTCTTGATCCCTAATTGCATCGAATAATTTTAAAATTGGTTCACGTCCTATGATTTCTTTGTGTGTTTTTCTTGCCATTATATGGGTGCTTATGTTGAAATTCATTCCTTTGTTAAATGTCGATTTAACTGGTATCTTAGCAGATATTATTGATGTTAGTATGTTCTTCTTAGTTTGGATAAGGCAGTTGTTGCTGATCTGAATCATTCCTATTTTATCTAGAATGATGCTCTTACTCCGTTGCATTTGACCGCTGCGGTGGTGGGTGAGCTGCTGATAAATAGCCAAGTGTTGGCCATGTAAAGATGCTCCATAATGTGGTTGATAGACAGAACTGCTTCAAGGAGCAGTGTTGATTTTCTTGGCGCTGGTATATCTCATCAGTGATGCAATATCGGTTAGTTTCGATACTGCTGACAACTGTTGGAGTACACAATATCAAGTGTTTTGCTTGGGTGATACAATTGGCTTAGTTCTGCTTCAGTAAGCTCGAAGTAGGTTTGAGTGGTATAGTTTGTACCTATTATGGATCTGCTAATATCTGGTGCTAAGTATGTATTGTTTTTAATGTGGTAGGGTATAGCGTTAGCCTTCATTAGGATGTATTGACCCCTTTCTATGATGGAAAGATATCCATAAATAATAATATTTCCGTTGTCTCTGAGTATTTCCAGTCTGCCTTCTGGTGTGCCAGAGATGGAATTTGGTCGGAGGTGTTTATGGTGATTTTTATTATTTTTGCCAGTGACATAAGTTCAAATAGATTTCCCCTTTTCATGCTAATCCTCACAAGTCTTATATGTATAATGTTCTTCTATGTCACCGAGGAACTTTATGGCAAGTTGATATGCGGCTATGATATTGATATGAATCCTGTTGGTGTCTGTTTGGCAGAACCATCCTTGAACTTCTGTGTCGTTACTACGGCTATAGTAGAGAGTATTACACTTGATTGATGTTGGGCTGCTTGTTGTAAGATTTGTTGATTTTGACGAAGAGTGTCTATATTCACATCTTCATTGACTCCAAAAATGTATTCTAGTATATTGCCAAATATATTTCGCCTTTTTCGTTTGGTATCGAGATCATTTAGCAATGCTATTTCAAGGGATAACGTTTTCCCTTTAAATGCTGAAGTAGTGGATCACAATGGATATCACTGGACAGGTGCCGAGATCTGTTACATACATCTTCCATTTGTGATAATGTCTTGTCAATTCTATCTTCGTCTGATTTTATATTCAATGGATAGCTCAGCTCGACTCCAAGCGTTCCTCTCTTCAGATTTGCTTCACCGATAGGGTAATTTTTACCGATTACGTAATTTGTAGCGTTTTTCGTAAGCCTTGACTTCTGGTAACTGTTTTTTATAGGTACTACCGTTTACAGGGAAGATGCCAATACTTTTACGTTTCCGTTGCATGTGTTCGTGTCGGAATTGATTTAATTGTGTCTCGAATTTCGATGGCACGTTTGGACAAGTTTCCCTTACCGGTTTTACAGATCGTCTCTCAATTTTGGTTTTTATTTTGTTGGTTTCGTTGTCTGTAAACTTATGCTTCCTGTTATTTTTTGGTGTGGTTTCCTGTGTTGGAAGTCCCTGTACTACAACTTTTGTAAATTTTGTGCATAGTTTGATTGCTGCTGGAGGTTTACAATACATTCTTGCTCATTTTCTATGGGTAATTTGCATAATATTGTTACTGGTATTTTCAAAATGAGATTTCCCTTACATCGAAGACTCGCTACTCGCGTGAGTCCATCCTTTCCGGGATGTGTCTCAGTTACACTTGCAAGGAGCCACCTTGTTGGTGGTTGGTTTTCGTTCTTGATTAAAATAAGTGTCCGGGCTCTATGTTATCTTGTTTTGTGCGCCACTTGAGTCGCTGTTGTAGGCGTGACAAATATTCTGTTGACCATATCTTCCAGAAGTCTCTTTGAGTTTGCTTACAAGTTTCCATCTTGTTAAACTGTTAATATTTGTTTCCTTTTCAGCACAAATGGGTGTGCTCAGTGGTGCTGTGCCCATCAAAAAATGATCTGGTGTTAACGCAGCCATGGGTCATCACTGAGCGGACAAATTTGTCGAAGTTGAGACATGCTTCTATTTGGTATAGTAATGTCGTTATTTTTTCAAAGTTGTTTCTCCAATAATTCATTTCAGGTGGTGTTTGATTGATCTTACACCAGCCTCCCAAACTCCGCCAATGTGAGGTGCTCCTGGTGGGTTGAAATGCAATTGTGTCCCGTCAGAGGCTAGTATATTCACTACTTCAGGCGTGTTGCCGGTTATCGCCTTCCTGAATTCTTCTTTAAGTATTTTTTGTGCTACCACAGAGTTACTTCCACAATGCTTCAGTGGTTAAATCACTGACAACCTCAATGTGTATTGCCTTTGTTGCTAGGCATACAAAAATGGCTATATATCCCTTATAGGATTAATGTCCACGCCCCTTTGATGCTCTTAAATGACCAGCGTAGATTTATTCTTGCGGCTGGTAGGTTGCCTATTAGTTGTTGAGTTACTTCTGATTTAATCAAATGGATCTTACGATAGTTCGTGCCTGTGGGATCAAATATTGTTGTCGGACATATGCCAGTGTACTTTGGTTACCCCGATGAAATGTTTTTAGGTGAGCCTGCTGAATTATAAGGCTTTTGTGCGGTAAAATTATTGGGTATTTTCACTTTCAGTGAGTGTTGAGTTTTCAAGTCGTCCTCCCACTCTTAGGTAATGATGGTTTCCTAAGAGTGGGAGGAAACCATCATTACATTGTAAAAAATATTAGAACTATTCCATAAATTTAAGACACGTTTTTCCCTAATAGTAAGTGTAATTTTCTCTGATAGATCAATGGAATATTCAATGAATTTAGGTGTCTGGCGCCAGAAAACCTCTAAAGTTCGTAAAATTCCCGAAATGTTAAGCTCTCTTGGATAAAAGCTAGAGATCATTCAACGAATTATGTATTATGCTACATTTTTTATGGAAATATATTGTTAAGCGCTACAGAGTGACATAAGCGACATCTGTTGCAAATAGAAACAACTTCAGGTTAGTGACATCTTAGTAAACTTTGGGTTCAGAGAACGGAATATTCAGGAAAGTCCTAGGATAATTCGTAGAGCGCTACTCACATCCAGAAGGCGGAGTCTTATTTCAGACAGTGAAGTGAACGAAGTAAACTATTTGGATTGCGATAATTAGAAGTACAGTACTAGCGATAACTATAAAGAGTTAATTTGATAACTATTTGTGAATTTGTGAGAGTAAACTGTAAAGTTAAATAAAGAAAGATCTTCTGAATGATTATTGAAATACTATGTTTTAAATAACAAACTAAGGCCACCCTCGTAACAACTGGTGTCAGAAGTAAAATAAAATCGCGAAATAGAGTGGTGGCATTTGACTTTGAAATTCAAAGTGTGATTAATTTGGTGAAATGGTGTGAAACTTTAGTGAAAATTCCGAAAGATAAGTTTATATTAAACTGTGAGTGAATTATCAAAGTAATGGGATGCAAACTAGAGGAGCTTCGCATACAGAAATTGAGAGTGGAGTTGGGGAAGCGGTCATTGCAAACGATAGGTCTAAAGAATGATCTAGTCGAGCGACTTAGACAAGCTTTGATAGAGGCAGAAAAGAATCCTGAGACATACGTTTTCGAGGAAGAAACAGAAACTGAAGAAGACCCTGCGATGAACATAGAACAGCTTTTGGGTACTTTAATGACCAATATGGAGCTTTCAACCCTGCAGGTGAAGAATGCTCTTGAGGAACAAAAGAATGCTTTTGAGGAACAAAAGAATTCTCTGGAAGCCCGTTGGGATGAACAAAAGAGTTCTTTGCAGAACTATCTAGAAACCTGTTCGGAGACACAGAAGAATTTTCTTAAAAATTCATTAGACGAGGAAAATGCCAAAATTGAAGGAATCCAGCAGGAAGTGGTGGAAGTTCAACAACAAGCGTCGGAAGTGCAACAATAGTGCCGGAAGTGCAACAAATGTTACGGAGAAGCTTGACAACTTTAAACCAGATTTGGAGAGAATGAAGCATCGACAACCTCGGAACGAAGGAACTGAAATATTTGGTGCAGGCAGAATGAAACCTGCAATATTTGATGGAAAAAATTCGGGGCATATTTTCAAGAGACTGTTTGAGGCAGCATCCAAAGTAAATGGATGGAGTGACGCAGACAAAGCTACAGCTCTGGTTTTAGCACTTCGAGGTCCTGCGTCAGAGCTATTACAAACTATATCGATTGAAAGGCAACGTGGTTATTACGTTATGTAGATGAGCACATGCAACACGTATATCGCCTGCAATTACGCAACAGGATTCAAAAGCATGGCGAGTCACTACAACAACTGCAAGCTGATGGTGAAAGATTAGCTTATCTTTCATACTCAAGCGTAAATGCAGAATTCCTTAATGACCTGGCAACAGAAGCATTTGTGAACGCTATTGCAGATCAAAATTTACAACAAGCACTAAGGCTAGCAGGAAAGAAGTCAACAGCAAAAGCGCTAGCCTTTGCATTAGCGTATGAATCTGCCAGGCAAGCTTCTCGGAGTGTAGTACGAGTGAGAGAAATTTCGGTGGAGCAATGTACTTGCAACAGAATGCAGTCATCACCGAGCACTCCATCACGTGGTATTCTTCGATGCTGGAATTGTATTGCATTGACGTAGAGTTAGCTGTTTGTATATATAGAGTAAGATTGAGGAAATAAAGTCATTCAGTTTTATATCAAAGTCTATAGCGTACTCAGTTAATAAAGTTTACATTAAAGTCGTTTGCATATCTTTTGCTAGTTATTCCGCCTAACATATCATCATAGTGTAGCGGTACATTGCACCGTTTACACCTTCTACAAGAAGTCAAGGTTTATGTGCCTTGGTCTTACATCTCAATTTGCATTGGTCAAGGTTTATGTGCTTTGACACTGCAAGGCAGAATAAAAGAATTCTGTACATTTTGGTGACCCCGACGTGATTAACATTCACGTACTTTTCAAAAGAGTTTTATCTTCGCTCACTCAAGTACAAGTAAATCAAGATGAGCCTAAAGGAACTCACTGCTCGTCAAAAGACAACGGGAGACGAAATCAAGCGGATAGCGGAGAGCTACGGAAAGGATTCGGAATACCGCAAGACATTAGAGTATCTAACCCAGCGTATTACGGCCCTTAACCAACTATGGGATGACTTTGAAAGTGTGGACACCGAGATACGCACTAAGCATGGCTCTGAACTATCTCACGCATACTTCATGAATGAGTATTACGAAGGAATTCGAAGTGGCTACGAGAGAATCAAAGGCACGATGGTCACTAAAATGCAGCGGCTGCAGGAAGAAGAAGAAGCAAGATCTTCACAAATATCACCAGTGACAGAGACGCAAGCCCAATCCACTCAGAAGGAGAATGATCAAACACAACCAAATCCAGTAAAGCAAGTCACAGAGACGCAAGCCCAATCCACTCAGAAGGAGAATGATAAAACACATTCAAAGCCAGTAAAGCAAGTCACAGAGGCTGTTATTGGAACGATGCCCCAACAACTGGTGTTAATGCAGGGTTTAAACAGGATACTGACCAATTTGGAAGCACGTGAGCCACTTCGCTCCGAGCGATTTTACATGATTAAAATAAAAGCCATCGAAGACCACTGGCAGCAAATTCAGAATTTACACAAACAAAGTTTGAATCATTGGAATAACAAAGATGACGTGAACAATATGGAAGACTATTTTGATCTGGAAGAACAAACACACGACATGCTCATACAACTACATGAATGCTTAAGTCGCTGTCAATCAGATATAGAAGCTGACAGAAATGGATCACCATTAAGAACAGAACACAGCGCAAGACCAATGATGAAACTCCCAAAGGTAGAATTACCCAAATTTGATGGCGATTATTTAAAGTGGAAGCAATTTTGCGACTTATTTACTGAGCTGGTTCACAATCAACCCATAGCCGCATGTCAAAAAATGTGGTACTTAAAGGGTAGCCTAACTGGAGAAGCTGAGAAACTGGTCAGACATTTAAGTATCTCCGAAGCAAATTATCTCTCAGCCTGGAAGGTAATCAAGGACCGTTATGAAAATACAAGATTACTGGTCACTGCACTTCTCAACAAGTTACTTTCGCAACCAGCAGCAACTACTGAGAGTGCATTAATGCATGTCTCAACTGCTTGAAGAAAGGTCACATGATGGCCAACTGTCCATCCAGAGGGTGTACTAAATGTGGAAAAAGACATAATACACTGCTTCACATGGAATCTGTAAGTCAACTGCCGACGAGTAATACACTGTCAAGAAATAACAATATTGCAGCAACTACGGCCCAATCATCAAGAAACAGCTTAGTACCATCAGGCAATGAGACTGAACGATCGAACTCACTTACCGCAAAGGCTACGGCTAATATTAGGAATTATATCCTACTAAGTACGGTTATCGTAAGGGTGAGCAACAACTCTGGTAAAAGCATCGAGTGTCGAGCCATATTAGATTCTGGATCTCAAATAAATCTGATAACAGAAAGACTAGTTAAAAGACTTGGACTGTCGGGAACCTTCGACAGACTTAACATAGAAGGTATTGGCTCGCGAAGGCAACAAGCGCAGAAGCGAGTCAATATAGGGCTAGAATCCCGCATCAATGGTTTTAACACTCGACTAGAAGCTCATATCTTACCCCGGATCATCTCTCCGCAGCCCGCGCACATGATAGATGTTTCGTCATGGTCAATACCAACAAACATACAATTAGCGGATCCACGCTTTAATCAGCCAGACACGAGAGATCTGTTGATTGGTGCTGAACTATATTACTCGATCTTGTCAATTGGACAAATTAGATTGGGCGACGCACTCCCAACTTTGCAAAACACAGTGTTTGGCTGGACAGCAGCAGGAAAGATTCCTCGAATAGCCACCGACCAAACCACCTGTGGAGTGTGTTCAGAAGACGAAACACTTAATCGACAAGTAGAAAAATTCTGGATACTGGACGACTCAGAACAATCATCGCGGGCATTTAACATCAGCAGAAAAACAATGTGAGACACACTTTGTTCAAACTACGAGAAGAAATGAGCATAGTCGCTTCATAGTCAAATTACCATTCAAGAATAACCCAGTAGAACTGGGAGAATCTAAAAACATAGCATTCCAAAGATTAACAGCCTTGGAAAGAAGATTATCCACTAATCCAGAACTAAAACAACAATACGTATGGTTCATGGAAGAGTATATTGAACTTGGGCACATGAAAGAAGAAAACTTCACAAATATAGAGGAACCATACAACTTCCTTCCACACCACTGTGTGATTAAGCCTAAAACTAGCACTATCAAACTTCGAGTCGTTTTTGACGCATCTGCCAAAACTTCCACAAATATCTCATTGAATGACGTATTAGCGACAGGACCAACAATTCAGGATGATGTCTTCTCAATTTTACTAAGATTCCGCATGCCAAGATTTGTGTTTACTGCGGACATCGAAAAGATGTATCGACAAATACGAGTCCACAACGAAGATAGAAAATACCAGCTTATTTGGTGGCGGAAGAACCCTACGGATCAACTAAAATGCTATAAACTTTGCACTGTGACATACGGCACAACGTGTGCTCCATACTTAGCAACCCGATGTCTGCAAATGCTAGCGGAAGAACAGACCCAACAATATTCGCTAGGAGCTGAAGTACTAAAACGCGATTTTTATGTGGATGATGTACTCACTGGAGCTGATAGCTTGTCGACGGCAATCGAAACACAGACGCAGCTGAGGGTCATACTCCAATCAGCTGGATTTAAGTTGATAAAATGGTGTGCGAATCACCCAAGCTTGCTGAAGGATATTCCACAAGAGGATCAAGAAATTTTACTAAACTTTGGCAGTAAAGAAGAGGATCATATCAAAACAATTGGATTAACTTGGTTACCAAAAAGTGATGAACTGTGCATCAAAACTGTATGGTGTCACAAAAGCAAGATCACTAAGCGTACGGCATACTCAGACATCGCACAACTCTTCGATCCACTAGGCATGATGGCTCCAGTGGTAGTCACAGCTAAAGTGTTTCTACAAAGATTATGGACCTTGAAATGTGATTGGGACGCAGCACTTCCTCAAGAACCTCACACATATTGGTTCAACTTCCGAGAAGGTCTGAAGGCTCTCAACAATGTGAAAATTGAAAGACATGTATTCGCTCACAAGAACACCAAATCAGTTCAAATTCACATATTTGCGGATGCGTCAGAGAAGGCTTACGGTGCTGTGGCCTACATCAGGTCGATAGATAAAGAGCACGTCATGAGGGTGCGGCTGCTGTATGCAAAATCTCGGGTTGCCCCAATTAAACAGACTACGTTACCACGATTGGAACTGTGCGCAGTAAAACTTGCAGCTGAGCTCGGTCAGCGAATCAAGAAGGACCTGAATGTCAAAAATGCACCTATGTTTTTGTGGTCTGATTCGGAAATCGTTCTTGCCTGGATAAACTCGTCATCTTCATCGTACCAAACATTTGTGGCCAACCGAGTATCTGTTATACAACAACTAACAATCCCTGAGCAATGGCGACATATCGGATCCAAAGAAAATCCGGCAGACATTCTCTCGAGAGGAATCGCACCCGAAAAACTAGGAACATGCACACTTTGGTTTTATGGACCGACCTGCCTGCATGGCTCAGAAGCCTTATGGCCACCTCCATATACAAAAAAGGGTGCAGATAATGATATTGAACGAAGACGAGAAAAATCAGTAATCACATCTACTGTCGTAAGGGAACACACCAAATTACTTGAAGCTATGAACCATAGAAATTCCTTTCGCAAGGCCCAACGAATTACAGCCTACATGTTACGGTTTGTAAAACATGCTAGAACGCGCAACATACATCGTTCGAACACACTTGTCCTGACTGCGCAGGAGCTAATCGATGCTCAAACATTGATCGTCAAGCTGATGCAAGGAGAAGAATTCAAGGAAGATCTTGAGCATCTTCAGCGGTTTGGAGAAGTATCTAAGAATAGTTGTCTCAGCAGCCTGGCACCTTTCATTGAAGACGAAATCATTAGAGTTGGTGGTCGTCTTGAAGCCTCAAACCTATCATACCAAGCAAAACATCCAATACTTCTGCCGCATTCCCATCATCTAACGAAATGCCTACTAAACGACATACATAAGGAAAATCTGCATGTGGGTCCACAAACCCTTCTAGCAATAAGCAGACAAATGTTTTGGCCAGTTAACGGAAAGACTTTGGCTCGTTCAGTAGTACAGCATTGCGTTCAATGCGCTAAGTCAAAACCGAAACTTCTAACACAGATGATGGGAAATCTACCAGCACACAGAGTTCAACCAGCCAGACCATTTGTGAACTGTGGTGTGGATTTTTGTGGACCAATATGGACTCATTTTAAGATGCGTGGAAAAAGACCACAGAAGTCCTACATCGCTGTATTTTGCTGCTTCCCGACAAAGCCCACGCATTTAGAGGTAGTAAGTGATTTGTCGACACAAGGATTCTTGGGAGCTTTATGTCGCTTCATGGCTCGACGAGGACATTGCAAAACTATTTATTGTGATAACGCGACCAATTTCGTAGGTGCACGTAATCAATTGCAGGAAGTGAAGGAAATATTAGAATCTACAACATCGCAAAATAAAATAAGGACAGCATGTAGCTCTAAAGGCATTGATTTCCGATTCATTCCGCCCCGATCCCCACACTTTGGTGGACTTTGGGAGGCTGCTGTTAAATCAGCTAAGCATCTGTTACAACGCACACTAGCAGCCGCCTCACTAACCTATGAAGAACTAGAGACGGCTGTGATAGAGATAGAAGCTGTATTAAATTCTCGACCACTTACACCAATGTCTTCGGATCCGAATGATCTGACAGCGTTGACGCCAGGACATTTCCTGATCGGGGAACCACTGATAAACACCATTGATCCAGCTGCTGAACCAACAAAGAGCAATCTCATAACCCGTTGGAAACTCGTTTCTCACATTAAA
The DNA here is from genome assembly GCA_963930735.1 of Dioctria linearis. NCBI lineage: Eukaryota > Metazoa > Arthropoda > Insecta > Diptera > Asilidae > Dioctria > Dioctria linearis. Next base: position 193,407,407 of record OZ005740.1, read on the forward strand.
AACGAATTCTGGAGGCGATGGACTGTTGAATATTTAAGTCAACTACAGCACAGGTATAAATGGAAGCAGCGTTGTGAAAATATTGAACTAGCGACTATGGTCCTAATAAAGGAAGACAATACACCCACACTGAAATGGCCACTTGGACGTATAATCAATATCATTAAGGGCGAAGATGGACTGGTTCGTGTAGCCGACATTCGCACTTCGACTGGCATTCTCCGGCGACCGATTCATCGTCTCGCACCATTGCCTATATCAACTGAAGGCTCAGATTATTCTTCAGTACAAGATAATGGGAGCACACGAGATAGCGAAAAAACATCGAAAACTACAGCATCGCAACATCCTGAAATCACCAATGAAGCACCTACAACCTCTAATGAAAGCGACAACAGCAGAACTAAGGCTAACCCTCGGAAGAAACTAAGAAGTTCTCTCAGATCTGCAATTGTGACATTACTTCTAGCTTGTTTAGTTGTACCACCTGTTAAAGCATCCTCTATTGAAGTGAAACCATTTATTCATCAACCAGGGATCTACTTTGAGAACTTAGGGGTAACAAACCTCATAGCCAACGAATGGGACCTCATCATATTCTATGATATGATGCCATAAAGAGTCTCCTGCTCAATAATCATTCAGCAAGTGAAACATCTGCTGGCAGAATTAACAACAAACAACATGCTTCTCTCTGACAATAACAATTCCAAGAGAACTAAACGGGGGGTAGCAAATTTCGTTGGAAGTATCGCCAACACTTTATTTGGTGTGCTAGACTCCGACTACGCTGAAAGAATGTCGCGAACCATAGATGATATTCACAAAAATGAGGATCACTTATTGCAGCTGCTAAAGAATCAAACCTCGATTATGGATGCTACTTTAAATGTGATGAAGAAGGAGGAAGAGGACATCGACAGCCAATTTCGGCAGCTGCAAACCCAGCTCTCGCATGTTGCAGACCAAGTAAATCGCATAACAGAAGAACTATATCAAGAGAAGTTGCACCAATCCTTCACCGCACTCACCATGCAGACCACTCTTGCCGCTTCTAACTTCTTACGGATTCAAACATCAATTCTAGACGTAATCACAGACACTCATCACGGAAAAATTAGCCCGTTATTGATCTCTCCAATCCAATTAAAAGAGGAACTCACGAGGATAAGAGCACATTTATCTCCATCATTACGACTGCCAATATCACAGGACGATGCTTTGAGGTATTATACCTTCATGACCATCGCGGGAAGAGTCGCTACACGATATCTAATCTTCAAACTACAAATTCCTTTAATACCATTGGGGGAATTTGAACTATTCAAAATTACACCATTTCCAGTGCAGATTAATGATTCACTTGTCACCATCAAACCTTCGTCCCAGTTCCTAGTTATCATAGAGATCAATACTACCCATTGAGTGAAGAAGAATTACAGTCATGCATCATCATCGAGGACAGCAAGCACATTTGTAAACAAAAACATCCAATATATAAAAGGGGTCCAACAGCTAGCTCATGCGAAGTAAGCCTAATAAATCAGCTGCCACAACCACCAACATGCCAGTTGATCAAGACCGGAAATGGACCTCATTGGATTCAATTATATAGTCCTAATCAGTGGATATACGTACTAACGGAAAAAACCACTATCAACGTTGTATGTGGAGACAACACCACGCAACACAGCATAGAAGGCGCTGGAATTTTAAAAATCACAGATAGATGTCTCATCAAAAAACCACTAGTGACCATTCAAGGGCATAGAATATATCCATCCAACAGCAGAGCATCGTATATTCCATCGAGCAATTTGACAGCATTTGTTTACGACATCTACGACAACAAACTCAGCTCTGGACTGCATGAAACTGGCCCTTAACAATCACATTTGGCTGAAATTGAATCGATAAGGAACGAAGTGATACAATTCAAAGACAACATCCCGCTAACATTGACACATCATGATGTTCATCAATTTGCAGTCGGCTATGGGGCCATTCTACTAACGATAATAATACTCCTGTGTATGATGTGGAAATGCCGAGAGAAGGTATGCCGAAGTCGACTCAAGACGAAGACACCAGTAGCTGCACCCCGGCAAGGTGGGACAAGACGTGTCAACGCTGATCTTGAATGTGGGACAAGACGTGCTAACACTGGGCTTGAATTCAACCCTACGTTCAACGTATAAGGAAAATTAGTTGAATTACCATTCAACGCGGGGGAGAATGTTGAAATCGTAGAATATTTCTAAATTAGATAGCTGACTATGTACATACCGAATTACCTCAGGTCAATGTACGCATAAAACAAGAAAAAACAATTGTACATAATTGCTACATATGTAAAACGGCATTGCTCAGGAATGCGGTGACCCAATAATACTTACATTGCAATAATTCACAAAATTGGTAACTATTGCAATCCAATAAAAACATTTTCACTGGGGTCACTGCCTTACGAGCGATTTTTACAAGAAAATTAATTTAATATCAATTCAGCATTGTAAGCATTTTGTATTTTATGCATTGACCTAGAGTTAGCTGTTTGTATATATAGAGTAAGATTGAGGAAATAAATTCATTCAGTTTTATATCAAAGTCTATAGCGTACTCAGTTAATAAAGTTTACATTAAAATCGTTTGCATATCTTTTGCTAGTTATTCCGCCTAACATATCATCATAGTGTAGCGGTACATTGCACCGTTTACACCTTCTACAAGAAGTCAAGGTTTATGTGCCTTGGTCTTACATCTCAATTTGCATTGGTCAAGGTTTATGTGCTTTGACACTGCAAGGCAGAATAAAAGAATTCTGTACAGGCTGTTCTACAAAATTGCAACAACAATGGGACGGCCGGTATTCTGTAGTGACTAGAATTAATGACGTATTATACAAAATCGTTCATCTGGATCGTTTGTGCCCATACTGCGAGCATCAAGACCATGGATCGCCTGTTATTCGGGACGAACAATTTTAAGAAGGGGGCAGTGTTACGCACTACAAGGTGACATAAGCGACATCTGTTGCAAATAGACACAACTTTAGGTTAGTGACATCTTAGTAAGCTTTGGGTTCAGAGAACGAAATATTCAGGAAAGTTCTAGTATAATTCGTAGAGTATAAATACGGCGCTTCCCACATCCAGGAGGCGGAGTCTTATTTCACACAGTGAAGTGAACGAAGTAAACTATTTGGATTGCCATAATTAGAAGTACAGTACTAGCGATATCTATAAAGAATTGATTTGATAACTATTTGTGAATTTGTGAGAGTAAGCTGTAAAGTTAAATAAAGAAAGATCTTCTTGTGCTACCACAGAGTTACTTCCACAATGCTTCAGTGGTTAAATCACTGACAACCTCAATGTGTATTGCCTTTGTTGCTAGGCATACAAAAATGGCTATATATCCCTTATAGGATTAATGTCCACGCCCCTTTGATGCTCTTAAATGACCAGCGTAGATTTATTCTTGCGGCTGGTAGGTTGCCTATTAGTTGTTGAGTTACTTCTGATTTAATCAAATGGATCTTACGATAGTTCGTGCCTGTGGGATCAAATATTGTTGTCGGACATATGCCAGTGTACTTTGGTTACCCCGATGAAATGTTTTTAGGTGAGCCTGCTGAATTATAAGGCTTTTGTGCGGTAAAATTATTGGGTATTTTCACTTTCAGTGAGTGTTGAGTTTTCAAGTCGTCCTCCCACTCTTAGGAAACCATCATTACATTGTAAAAAATATTAGAACTATTCCATAAATTTAAGACACGTTTTTCCCTAATAGTAAGTGTAATTTTCTCTGATAGATCAATGGAATATTCAATGAATTTAGGTGTCTGGCGCCAGAAAACCTCTAAAGTACGTAAAATTCCCGAAATGTTAAGCTCTCTTGGATATAAGCTAGAGATCATTCAACGAATTATGTATTATGCTACATTTTTTATGGAAATATATTGTTAAGCGCTACAGAGTGACATAAGCGACATCTGTTGCAAATAGAAACAACTTCAGGTTAGTGACATCTTAGTAAACTTTGGGTTCAGAGAACGGAATATTCAGGAAAGTCCTAGGATAATTCGTAGAGCGCTACTCACATCCAGAAGGCGGAGTCTTATTTCAGACAGTGAAGTGAACGAAGTAAACTATTTGGATTGCGATAATTAGAAGTACAGTACTAGCGATAACTATAAAGAGTTAATTTGATAACTATTTGTGAATTTGTGAGAGTAAACTGTAAAGTTAAATAAAGAAAGATCTTCTGAATGATTATTGAAATACTATGTTTTAAATAACGAACTAAGGCCACGCTCGTAACAACTGGTGTCAGAAGTAAAATAAAATCACGAAATAAAGTGGTGGCATTTGACTTTGAAATTCAAAGTGTGATTAATTTGGTGAAATGGTGTGAAACTTTAGTGAAAATTCCGAAAGATAATTTTATATTAAACTGTGAGTGAATTATCAAAGTAGTGGGACGCAAACTAGAGGAGCTTCGCATACAGAAATTGAGAGTGGAGTTGGGGAAGCGGTCATGATGGTTGTGAGAGTAAACTGTAAAGTTAAATAAAGAAAGAACTTTTGAATGATTATTGAAATATTGTGTTTTAAATAACGAACTGGGGCCACGCTCGTAACAATATTTTCGGTTATATAATCACACATTGTGCGTGCCCAGCGTGCCCAGTGCACCAATATAACTTGCATACTACTTAGGAGTAGGGACCATAAGAAATGAGCTATTCAGCTTATTCTTATATATTTTAAAAGGGGTGGTCTTCTATCACTTCCACTTATGGTGGAGAGTGGTGCGGTGATATCACCTATTCCCTACATTTAAGGGAATATTCTCTAAATTTGAGGGAAAAACATAAAAAAAATATGAAAATTCCCTACATTTTAGGGAATATTCCCTATATTTTAGGGGAGGGAAACCAAAATTGCCTACATTTGAGGGAGAAAACCTACATTTTAAGGATAAAACCTAATCTTGGTTTTCCAAGGTGGAGCTTTCCCTAATCTTATCGACAAATGCCTAACCTGTGTGGCACAAATTGTTGCCACTCACTTTAGGGAATTATTTTTTACTGTGTACCTAGCAGTGGGTTGAGCGGTAAAAGGTTATTTTTGGGACTGAGTGCTTTACCTGCTCTTAATTCTTCAATTTCTTTGTGAAAATGCGCGGCTTGTATTAATTTTGCTACTTGCATTCTTACTTCTTCAAGTTCGGAAATGCTGATTGTTGAGGCTTGATTTCTTTACGTTGTATTTTGACAATTCCGAATGAATTGTTGCAAATGGCTAGTACTCGTATTAGTCTGCGCATGGCTGAAAATCGTTCGTTTATACTGTCGGTGGATGTGTAAGAGCACCACTCCCTCAGCCATACTTATGCTGTATGGTGACAGTAGCTCGCCATGGTTAACAGAACTCTTGAACCGCCACAGCGGTCATGCGTGGAAAGAACCTGAGAGTCTTCTAGTCTCATGGTTACGTATTATTATTAATACTATTATTGTTGTGATGACAGGAGTGAGTATGGTTCAGGAGGAGCTACTTTGGCGAGTTATCAATAAATCGGTATATTTTGTATTTATCTTAATTTACAGTACATTTTCAGAAGTGGGATAGATTGCCATCTCTCCCCACATTTATGCTGAGAAAATGCATTCCTATAAAAATAGAAAAACAAAATTGTTATACATACATATGTATATATCACGAAAATTTATATATGGGTGTTTGTGCCCTTATATACGTAGAGGTTGGCAGCAAAATTTCTAATCTCTAACAGGAATTATGAAATTAAAAAAAAAATAATCAAAGTATCACGGAATAATTTTGCAACTTACGTGACGTCTAATTTTGCTTCCTTTTGTTTTTTTTCTTTGGGAATTCAAGTTTGAGCAGTGGAAATAAGCGGCATTTAGTTCAAAAAGAAAGATAATTGTGATAAGAAAAAGTAGTGTTCAAGGGAATATTTTGTTTGTGCGAACAAGAATTAAGGGAGTACGGGCGAAGTGATCCAACGGTGGAATTGCGGTAGTGCTAACCCTACCACCAGCAGCCAAGTCTTAAATAATTCAAGTAAACATTTTTAAAATACTTAAAATTAAAATTTAAATTAAAAAAAAATGATAATAATACATGAATAAATAATTAAAATATTATTGCGGAAAATAAAATAATTTTTTTTTGTTCGTGGTACGCTATAAAGCTCGCATAAACCTTTTGTTGGTGTAAGTGATTTAAAAACAAAAAGAAGGTTACATTTTATTGCCTAATATGGCGGGCCGCATTTTGCGTGGCCGCAGATGCCAGGCTACGGCAGCTGCATCATCGTCTTTGGCAGCTGTTGAGGCTGAAGGCAGTTCTCGAATATTCCCTGGGAGTCTCAGCCAGGACAGGCCCCAACCACCTATCGGAATGCCACCGGCAGTTATTAGACTGGGTACGGAGGAAATTCGTGGTCTTATTCCTGAGTTTAGGTCAGGTAGTGTTGCTGGATTGAGTGCGATACAGTGGGTTGAGCACGTGGATCGACTGCGATTAACATTCCTGTGGGATGACCGTAGCACTCTTATGTATGTAACTCTTCGCCTGCGTGATGCAGCGCAGTTTTGGTTACAAACACGTTATAGTGTATTTGCTAGTTGGGAATCATTTAAAATTTATTTTATACAGAGCTTCCCGCGAATTATCGACGAAGCATCGGTTCACGCTAAATTGGCAACACGAAAACTTAAGCTAAATGAGCCAATTGAATCGTATTTTTACGAAATGTCTGCGTTGGTAAAAGTTATTAAGCTCAGTGAACAAGGTATTATAAATTACGTTATATTGGGGGTAGGTAATCGGGAATTGAAAAATATTTTGACTGCAGTAACTTGTAACCTTCCACTCATCGGTGCAGCTTGGTTTTCTGCCCGCTGCAGACGCTTGAAAATAGATCAAACTGATCTCTTCTCATATAAACTCAGAATAAATTCTGGGTGTGAATTATGTGAGGAAAAAACACTCCTATATGAGCCCAGGAGGAAAAATAAATAAAATAAAAAGATTACTCTTTTTGACTTTTTACCGGGTTATGAGTGGAAGGTTTTCTGCTGACACGAAACGCTTTTTCTTCCTTTTCCTTCTTTATTTTTCAGCCCACTGCGTGGCGGATACAGGTTCGATTCGCTTCGAATGAATCTGCTTCTTTAAAATTTTTTACATTTTTTAATAAATAAAAAAATCGTTTTTTCTATTTTTCTCAAACCTTTCATTTCTTTCTTCTTTTTTCATTTTTTCATTTGTTTTTCAAATCACCCAATTTCGCTATTTGGGACCTGTTGATGAGTCAAACCAAGACTTGAAACTTGTCACCGAAAATTAAAGAGTTGAGTGATGAAATAACAAATTAGAACGTTTTTTAGCTTTTGCTATATACCGGAGAATCCCAAAAAATTCTTTCTTGAACAAAATTAAGTTTAACCCGGTAAAAAGTCAAAAAGAGTAATCTTTTTATTTTATTTAATATATATATATGTATATACCATTAATTCATAATTATATGTAGGTAAGGCATGAATAAAGGTTCATATTATCATTGTAATATGAAACGTAATTTCATTCACCTCGCTTCATGCAAAATAAATTCTTAGTCATTATAATGTAAAGACAGTTGACACTCAGTAATAACTGAGGAATATATTTTGCATGCAACATACAAATTCGCTAGATAAGCAGTATTGAAAATTCTTAATTGAATATTTGCTTTCTTTTGTTTTTTGGTAGTATAAATAGTAATGTTAGCAAAATTTGGATATTAATTCACGGCGAGTAATTAACAAATCTTTAGTTATTAATCAAAATTAGAGTGTTTTATTTAGTATCGCGTAACCGTTCTAGTTTTCAGGCTTTTGGTATTCGGTTAAAGTACCTTTTATACCACCATCAATAACAGCTAGCAAACCAAGCAACTGTATTAGCCTTGGTATATCGGTTTAAGTGCCGTTTATATCATCTGCGTTTAAGGCTAAGAAAATCCAGGCAAGACAAAAGAGCCTTGTCTTAACATTTGGTGACCCCACGTCATCAAGTGGCGGACTTCATTCACGTGCATCATCTCTATTAACCATTCAGCATATCTGAATGTATAATCTTCGATCACGCAAGATGACATCCTTCGACGCTTTAGTGAAACAGCAGACGACTTATGGACAGGAGATCCAAAACATCATAAAGAACTACAAGAACGATGAATAAGAGAGGAAGGTGAACATAACATATTGCGTTGAACGCCTTCAACGATTGGAAGACGTATTGCGCCTCTTTGAGTCATTAGACGACGAGATAAAATCGATTACTGACATTCCACTAGCGCACTCTTATTTTACCTAAGACTACTTCAACTCAATTAAATCCTTGTACGAAACATATCATGATGAGTTTCTCGCCAGGATGGAACAAACAGCAGAAGAAAGGAGTCATTATAGGTGTCGCGGAAAAAATATGACCTTCCGCCAAAATCATCAATAATTTCAGAAGACCATTCGCTACAATAATCCATGTTTTGAGAAGATAATAGCACCATTAAATTAAGAGTGGTGTTTGATGCATCGATGAAGACGTCATCTCAATTGACTTTAAATGATTTCTTGTGGACCAACAGTTCAAAGTGACTTATTTCACTACAGTTGCAGTTTCGGCTACCATGGTTTGTATTCACTGCAGACATTCAAAAGATGTAACGATATATACTGCTGGACGAACCCGACCAGAAATATCAGCTAATTTTCTGGGGAAATGACCCAAGAGAATCATTAAAAGTATACTGGCTATGTACAGTCACATATGGTACTCGACCTGCATCTTATCTGGCAACAAAATGCCTTCAGAAGTTGGGTCAAGAAAATACCGACATCGTGTTTTAATTCTTTTTTGTTTTGTTTTGTTTAACCGGAGTTTTCCAAGAAAGACTTAAAGAAACCTTTCGTTAAATATCCATATGATGCCGAGGTCCTTAAAGATGACTTCTATGTGGATAATTGCATTACAGGATCAGACAGTTTGCGGACAGCCATAATAATGTAGAAGGAACTTACAAAACTTCTACAAGGAGCAGGTTTTCGATTGAAAAAATGGTATGCCAATCACGCTCAATTGTTGCAAGGTGTTCCACCAGAGGATCAAAAAATAGACCTTGACTTTGAAAACATCACAGAAGAAAAGATAAAGATGTTAGGACTAACTGGCTACCCTAGTCAGATCAATTCAGAATTAAAGTAGTCTCTAACCACAGATCCAGGATCACTAAAAGAATAGTCACTCCTGACATCGCCAAACTTTTTGACACTTTAGGTGTATTGGCACCAGTAGTAGTCACCGCTAACATCTTTACCCAACAACTTTGACAACTAAAAATTGACTGGGGTGCAGACTTACCAATGGAATTTCATACAAGATGGCTTAATTTCAGGACCAGTCTGTCAACCTTAAATGGCGTTACATTTCCCAGGCACGTATTTGCAAAGGAAGTTCCAAGGCATATGCATATCCATGTGTTCTCAGATGCATCAGAAAAAGCCTATGGTGCTGCACTTTATATCCGATCCATCAGTAAGGATGGTAGAATTATTGTGAGACTGCTATGCGCTAAGTCTCGTGTATCACCACTACAAAAAAAACTGTTCCCCGTTTGGAACTATGTGCAGCTCTAGTAGCGACCGAACTTGCAAACCGAGTAAGGAAGGAACTGAAATGGGAAGAAGTACCAACCTATCTCTGGTCAGATTCGGAATTAGTATTATCATGGATAACTTCATCATCCAGATCATATCAAACATTTGTTGTTAATCGGATTGCTGCAATTCAAGAATTAACCATAGCGGCACAATGGCATCATGTGAGATCAAAGGATAATCCAGCCGATGAACTAGAGGCCTGGAGCCAGAAAAATTAGAAACATGTCATCTTTGGTTCTACGGGCCAAATTCCTGCACGGCAGTGAAAACGTTTGGCCTACGGCTTATTAAACCAAGATTGAGTGTCAGTTAGAAAGAAGCGTACCGATTTGCCCGCAATAACTACAACCGAAGATATATCTTGTGTGATATACAAGATCAGTCATGGAGGATCATTTCGGAAGCTTCAATTCATGATTTCGTATATGATTCGATTTCTAAGGAATGCCAAAATTCCAGTCAAATCAGGGCCAAACCATCGCTTCATCACTTGTCAAAAATTAAATGAAGCCCCATACATCATTATAAGAACTAATATGAAATAAAACAACTAAAGAAAGATCATGAATTATACAAGGAAAGTTATCTAAAAGGTCTTACACCATTTGTTGATGACAAGGGCATCATTCGAGTGGGCCCTATTCCGATCCGACCCAGAGGTAAGGTAAATAAAACAAAAACAACTAACTACGGTTATAGACGGTCAATTGTATATCTGACTTAACACACGGTTGAATTAGGTACAATTGATAACCGCACATGGTCCTTCGAGCTTCAAAGAATCAGTCAACATAGAAGTTTAAAGTCTTAGCACACCGTTAAGATTTTAGTCAGCCACCGAGCAGTTCATTTCATCGGAAACAGTTTTTTAAATCTTAACACACTGTTGAGATTTTATTCTTAACCATATTCCGGAAACTGAACTCTGGCGGATATCTCGCATGTTAAGGTTTTAACACACCGTTAAAGTCTTATTCAGTCGTCTGGCAGTTAACTCATCGAACAATAATAATAATTTGTTCTTGTTAAGGTCTTAACACACTGTGAAGATTTTATTCAAGGAAGCTTCCCCTAAAGCAGTTACTGAGGTTAGTCAGTGTAAGCAATCGTGGGAAACTATGAAGACGATTGATGACTACATCTCTTCCCAGAAGAGATTAGCTAAACAGATTGAAGACAGCATCAGAAGCTTCACTGCAGACAGCTCTTCAAGAAAAACGAGGTCATACATGGCCAATAAGCTTAAAGAATTAGAAGAGTACTAGTCCACCTTCGCATCGTCACATAAACAGATAGATAAAGAAATATCTGAGGAACATCCGTACAATTCTGAACAATTGTTTGACAAAACTTTTGACCGATACAAAGGAGCAATCGAGATGATTTCCAATTACGAAGTCGTGTCACAACATCCAATAACACGCCCATCACAAGAGCAAGTAAAAATTAAAGCCGTCGAGAAAACTCCAGTAGAACGTCATGTGGCATCAGCTTTACCAGCCACCAATACTATTCCTGCATCTGAGGGCACGGCACAATACACCGAACAACAACAAAGAATGACATTGCTATACTAACAATTTTCCAAAACTACCTCCCATCAAAATTCCTAAATTCGATGGAAATTATAAAGAATGGAGATCTTTCATCGACATTTTTACTAACGTCATCCACGACAACTTTTCATAAGTAACGTGGAGAAGATGCAATACCTTCTTTATCATCTAGAAGGAGATGCCAGAAAGGTAATCAGCCATCTTCAACTAAACAGCTGCAATTACAACACCGCCTTGAGCTTAATTAAAGCAGGTATAACAACAATAGAAAGATTGTGACCACCTATATCAACACAATAATTGATATTAAAAGCACTGAGCATAGGTCGCAAGAAGACATTATTGCCTTATGCGACAAAATAACAGAATGCTTGGAAGCATTGAAGAATCTTAATTGTGATACAGACAATTTGAGTCCCATGATTGTTTGTATTGCAATGAGAAAACTAGATTCAGAAAGTCTTCGGCTTTTTGAAGAGAGTCTACCTGATCCTAAAGAGATGCCATCAATTGATGATCTCCTACGTTTTCTGGAAAAACGTTACCAGGTACTCGATTGTATAAAAAACTCCAGACAACAAAAGCAGAATGCATTTAAAAACACAAAGAAGACTTTCCATGCAACCATTAAAAGCACATGTGTGATGTGCAATAAGCAACATTATCTTTACCAATGTGCCGAATTCAAGAAAATGAAGACCAATGATAGGCAAGCATTCGTTAGGAACAGCAGGCTATGTAGCAATTGCCTTACTCATATTAAAGCCGATCCATGTAGGTCCAACAAGCTTTGCACATTTTGTAACAAAAGGCATCATACGCTCCTCCACCATCAAAATCACGACGCAACAGTAATAAATGGAGAGGCAAACAACTTCACAACGCATTTGGCCACAAAAGGCTGCAGAAAAGGATAACAGTGTAAATTGCCACTCCACCAACCCAAAGATTCCGAACGTTCTACTACCAACTGCAATTGTTCGAATAAAAAACATTTATGGCCAGTTAGAATCTCTTAGAGCACTCATCGATCCAAGTTCACAAGTCTCACTGATAACGGAAGAAGCCGCTCAGATCTTAAAACTAAAAAAAGATCAAATAAGAGCAACCATCTTTGGAGTTGGACAATCAGAATCTGCCAAAACTCATAGCAAAGTAAACATAAGCATACAGCTTAGACACGAATCAGATTCCTACCTTTCGCTCGATGCTCTAGTACTATCAAAGTTAAACTCATTTTTGCCTGAAGTTCCTGCCACTGGGGTTAATCTGGAAAAATACAAAAAACGTAAACTTGGCTGATCCGAGCTTTCACAAGCCTGGCCCTATTGATCTCTTATTAGGAGCTGATGTCTACGCAAAGATCATAATAGACGGCTTCAAATATGGACAGCCTGCAGCCCAGAATACTAAGTTAGGCTGGATAATTTTCGGAAATGTACCTAACACAAATCGAAGATCTCTCAAGCTGTCAAGTTTTCTGTCTCTTGCCGAAATAGAAGAAACACTAGAGAAATTCTGGGGCATTACTACCATCGAGAGATCCTCAAGGAAGATATGTTGTCAGCTTACCTTTCAAAACTGAAACCGAAAAATTGGGACAGTCCAAAAAACAGGCGATTGCTCGTCTCATGCATATAGAGAAGAGACTAATTAAAAAACCAGATATTCAGGCAGAATATAATAAATTCTTAGCAGAATATCTTGCCCTAGGTCACATGACCCCAGCTAAGCCAAATCTAGAAGAAGAATCTGGGGTATATTATCTACCTCACCATGCTGTATTTAAAAATGAGAGTACGACTACAAAGCTCCGTGTTGTCTTTGATGGCTCATGCAATTCAGACTCTGGCTGAAGTTTAAACAACGTCTTGCACTGTGGGCCGAAAATACAGCAAGATCTCACCAACATTATTCTTAGATGGAGAAAATATCGTTATGTCTTTACTGCAGACATAGAAAAAATGTTCCGACAAATTAAAATTAATGAATCACAAAGGAATTTCCAAAGAATACTTTGGCGGCAGCACTCATCTGACCCAATAAGGGAATACACCTTAAACACCATAACATATGGAACCGCACCGGCCACTTTTCTTGCAGTAATGACGCTGCATCAGCCAGCGCAAGATGAAGGCATGCTATTTCCTGTTGGAAAAAAAGGTGCTAACAAGAGATTTCTATGTGGATGATGTGTTGACAGGCGCCGATACAAGGTTAGAAGCTGTACAGCTAAAAGATCAAATAATTGCCTTATTAAAGGCTGGAGGATTTAACTTGCCAAAGTGGACTTCCAATAATGAAGAGCTCCTAAAAAATTTCCAGAAAATATGATAGAACGCGGTTTCTTGGAAATTAAGGAAAATGACACGGTGAAGGCCTTGGGTATACATTGGAATCCCAAAAAGGATGAGTTCCAGCTCAAATTAAAAATTGATGCATCCTATGCTAAAATTACAAAAAGAATACTGCTGTCAAAAATTGCGCCCATCTTTGACCCGTTAGGATGGCTGGCACCGATTACAATAAAGGCAAAACTAATAATGCAGTCACTATGCAAAACTCAGACTGATTGGGATACAGAAGCGCCACAAGAAATTACGAAACAGTGGAAATCCCTTGAATCTGAGCTTTGTGAGCTTCAGGACATCAAAATTCCCCGATGGATAAATCATCATGAGCGCAATGAATTACAGCTGCATGGCTTCTGTGACGCCTCAGAAAAGGGCTGTGCAGCAGTCATTTATGCGAGAACTATTGATTCGCACGGAATAGTTCACAGCACCTTGCTAACGGCCAAGACCAAGGTGGTACCCTTGAAACAAAAAATTTCAATACCACGCTTAGAACTGTGTGGTGCACTTATGCTAGCAAATCTACTGAAAACAACTGTGAGCAGTCTGGAAATTAATTCTCCAACGCTATTTGCTTGGTGCGATTCAGAAATAACGGTAGCTTGGATAGCAAAAAATCCAAATGCATGGAATACATACGTTGCCAATAGGGTCTCAGAGATACAAAGGCTCCTACCAAACAATATCTGGAGACATGTACCATCAATGCAAAACCCCTCAGACACTGCTACTAGAGGAATCAGCCCAAAAAAATTAGTATCTCATAATATATGGTGGAGAGGACTGCTCTGGTTATCCCAGCCACCGGAAGCTTGGCCTGTAAATAAACAAAATTTCACCACGCAGGACGAAAACAAACCAGTGGTTCAAGCTATAGATGCACAGGTGCCTGGCTCAGACATCTTCAATTGCTCAAACTTCACCCATCAAGTAAGAACAATCGCGTACTGTAGAAGATTTATCAATAATTGTAAATTGGCCAGATATCAACGTGATATTGGGTACTTATCTGCACAAGAGATAAATGAATCCAAAATCTGCATTATAAAAATTGTTCAACAAGAGGCCTTTCATACAGAAGCAAACAGCCTTACGAAGGAAAAACCCTTGTTAAAATCTAGCAAACTTCTCTCTCTATTACGAGTTGGTGGAAGGATAGAGAAATCAAAACTATCAGTGGAAGCCAGACATCAAATACTTCTGCCTCAAAAACATCACGTAACTAATCTTATTATTGACTTTGCACATAGGCAAACGCTACATGGAGGAGTACAGCTCACACTGAACTACGTTAGATTGCAATACTGGGTTATCAGTGCCAAACGTGTAGTTCAATCAAGAATACATAGATGCATCACCTGTTTAAAGTATCGTCAACAAATACCACAGATGATGGGCGATCTGCCAGCAGTGCGAGTAACACCCTCTGCCCCATTCTCACACTGTGGACTTGATTACGCTGAACCCTTTATAACAAAAATGTCAAAGGGAAGAAGCACGAAAACGTTGAAAGGTTACATTGTATTATTCATCTGCATGGTAACTAAAGCAGCTCATCTTCAACTAGTCAGCTATTTCACTTCGGATGCTGTAGAGATACAAAATCCATAGTTAGTCATAACTAATTACAGAACAATATCAATAAGTCGACGACCGTAATTTCATTTTTAATATGCAATTTCTACCTTCACTTAGCTATGCAATTCTTACATTCACCAAAGTTCTATGTCAGCAATTGCATGGAAGTACAAGTGAAATTACGGTCGGTGACTTTGCCTACGAAGTAAATTTATGCTGATCTTGTGATTTGTGTTTCATTGACATAAATTTTTGTTATATTTGTTTTTCATTTATTGTCATCCTATGTATATATGTATAGTAATTATTGTATAAATAACCGAATCAAATTAATAAAAATTGAATTGATTATCAGATAGCAATCGATCAAGTTTAAATTATATCCATCAGTTCACAGTACAATCATTGGTCCTTCGAGCTTGCTATGTTGAACTTAGTGTCTTCAAAGCAGTACAAAATTTCTGCAGAACTTAGTGTCTGCAGTTAATTGTTATTCAGCGCAGAAATTCCTGTTGGACTTAGTGTCCTCAGGCATTTTATTTACTAATAATAAATATTTTTTCCAGTCCTAATACCTAAAGAAATATTGGCGAGAAGCGAAGAAGTCCGTTAAATCTAGCAACATCAGCTACTCGAAAATTCAACGAATATATACTACTATGGAGCAGTTAATTAAAGCAAACAAGGCAGATGCTGTAAAACTTCAGGAATTTATAACAAACCACACCAAAGATTCTGACGTACGTAAAACAAGAGATTATTTTGAAACCCGTTTGATTAAAATAAGCAAGCTATGGGAAAGTTTTGACAAAAGAAATGATCATCTGGAGCTATACCGTGAAACTAATTCAGAACAGCCATACTTTAAAGAGAATTTTTATGACACCGTGGAAAAATTGTATGAAGAAACACGGGATATGTTAGAAAATTCCTTGGCGGATTTAATGTCAAGAGCGAAAATCACTGAAGTATTGCAAGATCAACTGAAGGTAATAAAGAAGCAATATGCCATTATAGAAACTCTACAAAAGGCATCGGTTTCAATAAAAGAAGAAATTAAACAAGAGGTATCTGCAGCTTACTGTATGCAAAAAATCAAGTTGGTGAATGACTATTGGGAGCACCTTGTCCGAAACCATGGAGAGATCATGTCGATGGGTAGAACAAAACACGAATATATGGAGAATGATATATTCTCAAGCGTTGAGGATACCTATCAAACTACCACAATTCAACTACAAGAAGTATTGAATAAATTAAATCCTAAAGCTAAAAATTCGATCAGCACCAACGAGTCAAAGGGAACACAAATAAAGTTGCCAAGAGTCGATATTCCGTCATTTAACGGTGACTATATCAAGTGGCATTCATTTAGAAATTTGTTCATGGAACTCACCTATAAAGATGACAAGATGTCTGGAGCTCAAAAATTATTCTATCTCAAAGGCAATCTCATAGGTGACCCAAGTGAACTCATACAGCATCTACAAATAACAAACGAAAACTTTGAGACGGCCTGGGAAATTCTTGAAAAAAGATATAACAATAAGAGGACTCTCTTGACAGCGCAATTAAATACACTTCTAAAACAACCTTCACTGTTCAAAGAATCATCGGAAGGCTTGAAGAAGTTACATGACGTGACAATTGAATGTCTAGAGGGCATCAAAAATCTAGGCATAGATACGAAAAATTGGGATCCATTGATCATACACATAATCATAACAAAATTGGATAAAGAAACTCACCGAATTTATGAACAATCAGTGGCCACACCAAGAGAAGTTCAAGAACTAAGCAAATTTCTTGAATTCCTAGAAAATCGATTTCGAGGTCTTGAAGCAGTAGAGCCATCGAAACCAAAACAACCCGAAAGAAATGGGAAAAATACAAAAGTATACCTGGGAATGATTTCAAAGCATTGCGCTATCTGTGGAGAAAATCACAGAATATATCATTGCGAAACATTTAGTAAGCTAAGCGTACAGCAACGACTAAAAGCTGTAAAAAAGGCAAACATTTGCCAGAACTGCCTAGTAAAAGGCCACAATATACTACAATGTAAAAGCGGGTACACCTGCAAGTTATGCCAGAAAAAGCACCACACTCTTTTACATTATCAAAACCAGCAGGCACCATCTTATCAACAAAGTAATAACTATCCAAGAAAGGAAGCTATTCGAGATGATAGCTCACCAAACGAAGCGGTTGCAGCCCACTTTGGGAAGAAATCAAAGGAGTATGACGTATTACTGGCAACCGCTCTCACACAAGTAATCAATAAATCAGGAGATGCTGTGCTACTCAGCGCATTACTTGACCAAGGGTCTCAAGCAACGTTCATTACTGAGAATGCAGCTCAGCAATTAAGATTACCTAGAAGAAAAATTGAAGCCACAGTTTCCGGTCTTGGGTGCTCCAGTCCAGGAATCACAAAATCCAGTATAGAGATTACAGTAACGCCACGATTTAAATCAACATTCTCTCTCACAACCACAGCCCTCGTATTAAAAAATCTCACAAGAAAATTGCCTACAAATAAAATCATTCCAACTAACTGGACGCATACCGAAAACCTGGTTTTGGCCGATCCAACATTCCATAAGCCGGGAAGGATTGACATCATATTAGGAGCAGAAGTGTTCGGGAAGGTAATACTAGGCAATCTTCTGCGTGGAACCGAAGATGCTCCCGTTGCCCAACAAACAGAGCTGCGGTGGATATTATCTGGAGCTATTAGTAACAGCAACAACGAGAATAAACTTATTTGCATGGTATCAGAAATAGATATAACCAGCGAGCTGCAGAGATTTTGGGAATGCGAAGAACTGGCAGCCGAAACTATTACCACACCAGAAGACATTGCTTGTGAAAGTTACTACCAACAAACGCACAGACGGGACGAGAGTGGTCGATATATCGTTCGCCTTCCATTTAAACAAAATCCTAAAGAAGCCAATTTGAGCAGATCAAGAGAACTAGCGCTTGCCCGACTTTTCCAAATGGAGCGAAAATTTAACCAAGACAAAGTATTTGAAACCATGTATAAGGATTATATGAAGGAATACCAACGCTTAGGTCATATGGTTCCAGCCGAAGATGATGGTGAGATAAAATACTACCTACCTCACCATGCGGTTTTCAAACAAGGCAGTACAACAACCAAATTACGTGTAGTCTTCGACGCTTCGGCTAAAAGAAACAACACCAGATGTCTAAATGATATCATGATGACCGGTCCTCAACTGCAAGGAAGCCTAATCTCCATTCTATTAAGATGGAGAAAACATAAAATAGTATTCACGGCGGACATAGAAAAAATGTACCGCCAGATAAAAGTGGATGTGAGAGATCAGCAGTATCAATGTATTCTTTGGCGAGAGTCTCCAAATCACCCTACCAAGGAATATAAGCTGACGACCGTTACTTACGGCACAACCTCAGCACCGTTTCTCGGAATACGCACTCTGCAGCAACTCGCGCTAGATGAAGAAAAACAATACCTTATCGCATCCAGAATCATACTGAGCGATACTTCTGTAGACGACGTAGTCTCAGGAGGCGCTTCCATGGCTGAAGCAATAGAATCTTGTCAGCAGTTAATAAACATGCTAAAGGGCGGAGGTTTCAAGCTTCGCAAGTGGACAAGCAATAAATTAAAGGTTGTTAAGGATATACCCTATGAGTTTCGAGAACAACCTCGCTTTATAGATTTCCAGAAAGAACAGACTATTAAGGCACTTGGAGTGCACTGGAACCGTATAACCGACAATTTCAAAATACACGTTTCAATAAGCATGTACGACAACCCCACAACAAAGCGGAATGTAGCATCCGAGGCGGCGAAAATCTTTGATTCTGTTGGATTACTATCGCCGTTAGTAATGTCAATCAAAATTCTTCTACAGAATATTTGGCTAGAGAACTCGTCCTGGGATGAACCATTATCAAGTACATTATTAACTAGATGGTTACAAATAAAGTCTGAACTCCCAAAATTAGAAGAAATTGACATTCCACGATGGATTGGGTTCACAGGAAAAGACACTAGCTGCGAGCTTCACGGGTTTTCAGATGCGTCAGAAAAGGGCTACAGTGCAGTAATATATCTGCGAATTACACGAAAATCGCATGTTCAGACAAACTTAATAACCGCCAAAACTAAGGTAGCCCCACTGAAAACAAAGCTGACAATTCCAAGATTAGAATTATGTGGAGCAACACTACTCGCTAGACTGACAAACGAGACTAGAAAAAGTCTAGAAATCGATGACTTAAGGTGCTATGCCTGGACAGATTCGATGATAGTTCTGTCATGGATACAAGAAGATGCGCATAAGTGGCAAACATTTGTGGGGAATCGAGTTGCACAAATACATGGATTATCAGACAGAAATACATGGTTTTACGTGCGATCATCCGAGAACCCTGCCGACATCGCCTCTAGAGGAATATCGCCATCGCTGCTCAAAGATCATACTCTTTGGTGGCATGGACCTTCTTGGCTTAGCTCCAAGGAAATATCGTTTCCATCAAACCCAAAGGAGACAACTGACCTAGAGAAGAAAGTGTTGACGCCACATTCTTGTTATGATTCCAAAGCCGAACATGAGAAAGATGATCTTCAAGAACTAAACTTGTATCAAGAGTTGCTCGAAAGATTTTCAACATTAGGAAGATTACAAAGAGTAACAGCATACATTAAAAGGTTTGTGCAAAATATGAAGATAAGCAAGGCGAACCGTACGTCTGGGTACTTGACAGTAAATGAAATCGAAGAAGCACTAGTACCACTAGTGAAGACTACCCAACAGCAAGTCTTTAAAGATGAAATAGCCCAGTGTTCAATAGAACAACCACTAAATAAGAAGAGCAGATTACTTCCTCTATCACCGTTTATAGACTCTAAGGGGATATTACGAGTAGGCGGAAGATTACATCAAGCAGAACTATCATACGATCGCAAGCATCCTATTATACTGCCCTACAAAAGCCAGCTGGCAACACTAGTGATGGACAAAATGCATAAACTTACCTTACATGGAGGAAACACCTTGACTTTGGAAGTCACAAGACAGCAATTCTGGATATTAAATGGCCTGAAAGCAGTTAAAGGGTTCATACATCAATGCATAAGCTGTCATAGAAACAAAGCTCAAATGACCGAACAAATGATGGGAATGTTACCTAAGGCAAGAGTGATCTCTACTCGACTCTTCAGCCAGTCGGGGGTAGATTATGCTGGACCATTCGAACTTTTACTGGCCAGAGGAAGAGGAAACAAATCGCACAAGGGCTATGTGGCACTATTCGTCTGTTTAACGACAAAAGCGATTCACTTGGAGGTTGTAACCGACCTCACATCTCAGGCATTTATAGCTGCCTTCAAGCGATTTGTTGCGAGAAGAGGACACATCGCTCATATTTACAGCGATAATGCAACTAATTTCGTTGGCGCTAATAACATACTTAGCAAATTACACACACAAAAGTCGTATAAAGATGACGTGCAGAATGCACTACAAGAAATCGGCACACAATGGCACTTCATTCCTCCAGCCTCCCCTCATTTTGGTGGTTTATGGGAAGCGGGTGTCAAAGCTATGAAACATCATATGCGCCGTGTAGTCGGTGATAGCAGGCTGACATATGAGGAAATGTGTACACTCATGACTCAAATTGAAGCATGCTTAAATTCGCGACCGCTGTGCCCAATATCTGAAGATCCTGAAAGCTTGGAAGTGCTTACTCCAGGTCACTTCTTGACTGGCTCTTCATTACTTGCTGTACCTGAAAGAAATCATCTTGAAAATAATCCAAATGCTCTTGATAAGTGGCAACGGGTAGGACGGATGCATCAGGATTTCTGGAGAAAGTGGTCATCCGAATACCTCTCAAGGCTACAGCAACGTCCTAAATGGACTCAACGACAACCGAACCTACGAATTGGAAATCTGGTACTAATTAAAGACGAACAGCTTCCACCAACAAAATGGGCACTTGGCCGAGTGATAGAAACGCACCCTGGACTCGATGAGGTAACTAGAGTAGTAACACTCCAAACAAAGAGATCAAGGATCAAACGACCAGTCACTAAAGTGTCGCTGCTTCCTATAATCGACAATCACATGAATGAATCGGTTGAGCCAAAGAGACTCCTGCATCAAACAAATGAAGAAACTACTACGATAGAGACGGTTCCAAATCCTATCTCCGAGAGCAAAATAATTAATTCGCATTGCATTCAAAGCTTGAACAAAAGGCGGAGGTGCTCAAACTCACTACATGAAAATAGAAATGTTAAACGCACCCGACAGCCAAATACAATTCCACCTCATAACTCAAGCTCACTGAGTAAATCATGGCTAACCTTCATGATATTGGCATTGCTCACTATATTAGTTATAGGCCAGCAACCTGATAAACCATATAGTATAACCAGGTTTAAAGAACAAGAAGGAATATATTTTGAAGACGTATCAGAGATCCAGCTATATTCAAGCGAATGGAATCTTATCATTTACTATGACTTGTCATCATATTGGAAGGAGTTATTCATAAATGCAAACAATCAACAACCAGGAAACTTGAACTCCTCTTTTATACCGGAGCAAGAAATTATCGCTACTCACATTGGCGAATATTTGGCGAGTCAAAATACAACCAATACTTCCATTCCCTTGCTAATTAAAGAGATCAAGGCTGATGATATTGAAGAGCTCCATAAGGCAATTAAAACCCAACAACAGTATATCGCGGGAATTCCTCACCTTCACCGTCACCACATACATCATTATGTTGGATTCTATTCATTGGCAGCTATCATAATCATCAGTGTGGCGTCCTATTTCTTGTGGAAAAAGCGACGAAACAAAATGATGCCACAACTAAACCAACCTCAACCAACCCCAAGACGAGCAGGGTCCAGATCACAAGAGCAACCCGGTATCATCTTGGAGGTACCCCGATTTGATAATGCGAGGCGGGAGAATGTAGAGATACAAAATCCATAGTTAGTCATAACTTATTACAGAACAATATCAATAAGTCAACGACCGTAGTTTCATTTTTAATATGCAATTTCTACCTTCACTTAGCTATGCAATTCTTACATTCACCAAAGTTCTATGTCAGCAATTGCATGGAAGTACAAGTGAAATTACGGTCGGTGACTTTGCCTACGAAGTAAATTTATGCTGATCTTGTGATTTGTGTTTCATTGACATAAATTTTTGTTATATTTGTTTTTCATTTATTGTCATCCTATGTATATATGTATAGTAATTATTGTATAAATAAGCGAATCAAATTAATAAAAATTGAATTAATTATCAGATAGCAATCGATCAAGTTTAAATTATATCCATCAGTTCACAGTACAATCAGATGCCTTCTTAGCAGCGTATAGAAGATTTATAGCCCGCCGGGGAAACCCCAAGCAGATGTATTCTCACAATGGGACAAATTTCGTTGGAGCCAACAATAAGTTACAAAAGGAATTACAGATGGCAATTGCTCAATCAACAAAGCAGGCTGCAGAGGTAACAGCTAATGAAGGCACAGATTGGAATTTCATTCGACCGGCCACACCTCACTTTGGTGGCTTATGGGAAGCTGGAATCAATCAGTAAAAACACACCTTAAAAGAGTGTTGGGAGAAACTCTGTTAACATATGAGGAGTTCACTACGATTATTTACCAGGTGGAGGCATGTTTAAATTCCAGACCAATTGGCCAAAATTCATGCGATCCTAATGACCTCGAGCCATTAACTCCAGGGCATTTTATAATAGGAAGAGCACTTTTATCACCTCCTCAACCTGACATTACTAATCAAAACGTGCATGACAGATGGAGGCAGCTCGCGAAATACCAACAAGACATCTGGCAAGGATGGTCTGAAGAATATTTGACCATGCTGCAACAGAGGAGCAAGTGGAAAGTCAAGCAACAAAATCCCAGCATTGGCGACTTAGTCTTGATAAAAGATGAGAAGCTCCCTCCACAAAAATGGTTGCTTGGTCGGATCACTCAAATGCACCCAGGAGAAGATGGCCTTGTACGCATAGTATCGGTCCAACACAAGGATGGGATAAAGAAAAAAGCACTCAACAAGCTCTGTCAGCTTCCTATCGACATGCATAACACTGAAGGCACCACCCCAGAACTAAAAGCTACAGCTACATTGCCAATAACGAAAAGGTCAAGAAACAAAAGGATAATCCTTACCGATGAACAACACGAAAACCAGGTTTGGTCCTCCACTGATTACTCCAATGACATTAATGAGGAACCGCCAAGAAGAAAGAAATTCAGGGTTACACCATGCACATGGGCTGCAAAATTACTTCACACTACGCTCTTACTATTATACATTATATATATCACTTCAAGGAAACAGCCCCAGTTGTAGCAACAATGAATTTCACTGAAGCCACTCACACTCTACAAACTGAAGTTCTTGTTCGTCCAAATGAACAAATAGTGGACTATAGCTCCCAGCCTGAATTGTTGGAGTTGGATCAACTTCACAGATCACTAGCAATACATTCAGTGACGGCAACCACAAGTCTTCTTGTATCTTTCATTTTGGCATTGATTGTGTACAAATACTGGCAAAGGCTCAAGGAGCTCCTCAACATCTGTACCTGTGGAAGAACGCCATCGTCAGCATCTGATGACAAAGCACAACCACCACCATCTAATAGGAGAAGACTGTCAACACCAAACATGTCAATACAAACAAGTTTCAACAAGGTCTTGGCATCCGCTGGCCCTCAGCATGTTCAGGCCTGAACATAATAATTTTATTTTTTTATGCCTGCGTAATAAATAAAATGATTTCTTCAAAGCTTGAACTAATTAAGCAATTTCCATAGCAATTCATTGAGTCATTATTTGTTGGTCACACTGAAATTTACTGACCTAAATTCGTTTATTTTCACTCAATTTACAAGCTCTCATTTCTTTATGTATTTATTTTTTATTGTACTGACCACAACTCGCTAAAAATATGCAACCTATCAAATTTCAATTATTTTATTTACCAAACAATGACTCAGTGAAGCAATAGTTTAACGTTTATTATTTATAGGTTAAGAAATTTTATAACAATATAAATTGATTGAGTTTTTGTCAATAAATAAGTTCTAGTTAGCAATCCAAAGCTATAACTTCGTCTTTATTTAAAGAATCTTTTTTATTTCACCCCCTACCAGAGGTAAGGTAAATAAAAAAAAACAACTAACTACGGTTATAGACGGTCAATTGTATATCTGACTTAACACACGGTTGAATTAGGTACAATGGATAACCGCACAACTATTGATGTTAACAATTCATAAGGAGAATCTGCAATCTGGGCGTCAAGCCTTGCTAGCCGATACAAGACAACGCTTCTGGCAAATAAAGGGAAAGTCAATCGCGAGATCAATTGTGCAGCACTGTATAACATGTGCAAGAGATAAACCAAAAATGTTGACACAGATCATGGGAAATTTACCTCCAGCAAGAGTTCAATCAGCTCGACTATTTGTCAAGTCCGGTGTTGACTTGTGTGGGCCAACCTGGGTACATTACAAAATTCGGGGAAAGAAACCTCACAGGGCATACATCGCTGTTTTCTGCTGTTTTGGAACAAAGGCCGTTCATTTAGAAATATTCAGTGACTTGTCAACAGAAGCCTTTATTAGGGCATTAAGGTGATTCATGGGCCGCAGAGAAAATTGTAGGAATTTATACTGCGACAACGCAACCAATTTCGTTGGCACCAGAAACCAACTAGGCGAATTGCCTGAGGCCATCTATTCTGAAGCAGTGAGGGAAACCATAGCAGGAACTTGCAGTAAAAGAGGAATCGATTTCCACTTTATTCCTCCGAGAGCACCATACTTCGGTGGTCTATGGAAAGCTGCCGTAAAATTCGCAAAGCATTTACTTATAAAGACAATTTCTGCCGGATCTCTAACTTATTAGGAACTGGAAACACTAATGATCGAAATTGAAATTGAAAATTAGTCTGCTAGCTAGATGGAGGCTAGTGTTTGATATGAAACATGCATTTTTGGAGACGATGGTCCCGAGAATATTTGAATGAACTGAAATATCGACTCAAGTGGAAAGAGCGTCGCCAGAACAAAGATCCTGGCACTATAGTAGTTATACAAGGTGATAATCTTCCAGTAATAAAATGGCCACTTGGGAGAATTCGTCAAACGCATAAGGGAAACGATGGTCTTGTTAGAGTTGCTGAATTAAAAACAGCTAAGGGCATACTTCGAAGAGCTATTCACAAGCTGTCACCATTGCCATATGATGAGCTAGATCTTAACGAGACTCCAACGAATAATAATGAGGATATGGCCGAAGAAATTACAGAAACAAAAGAGTCGTCTCAAGGGACAAGCAATGTCGACAAGGATCAAGTGCCCCAGAAACAGCTCTGCAATTGCAACATTATTATTGGCTTGTTTGGTACTACCACCCGGACTCGGAGCAAGCATCGATATCGAGAGCTTCGATCCTAAATCAGGGATATATTTCGAAAATATCGGCAAAATAAATTTCATATCAACCGAATGGAATTTAACAGTTTATTACGATTTGAAACCATATTGATGGAGCTTTCAGTATCATCAAATGGGACGAGGGCGTTACATAACTTCTGCCAGCAAAGTAAAACAAAGAGTACATGAATCCAGCTAGTAACACAATTTCAGTAGATTGAAGAAGAGTTTCAGGCCGACAATATACTCCTGTCCACAAGAAGACAAAAACGAGGTGCTATTGACATTGTCGGCAATTTGGCCAATTCACTTTTTGGGGTCCTTGACTCTGAATATACAAAAAAAAAATATCTGGAACTATAGATACCATCAATAAAACTGAACAATATCTTCCAACGCTACTAAAAAATCAGACGTCAATAATTGACGCAACGATTAATGTCTTGAAAAAGGATCAACTAGCAGCAGAGCGGATATTTAAGGAGTTAGATGTCCAAATCGCCCACTTGATAAACCACATAAACCACACCGGAGAAGAAATGTATGCGTTAAAAATCAGCCAATTATTTACATCGCTATCCATCCAAATGATGTTGATAGTATCCCACCTTCAGAGAACGCACTCTTCAATAATCGACGTGTTAACAGACATACACCATGGCAGAATCAGTCCATTACTTGTGACGCCTCAACAATTAAGTAACGAACTTATCATGGTCAAGAATCACCTACCACCAGGATTGCAATTACCCGCAGATCAGAATGATATTGTGGAACTATACAAAATCATGTCCGCAGAATCGGGAGTAACTAACAATCACGTAATACTTAAAATAAGAATGCCGCTGGTCACTCTGGAAAGGTTTGACTTGTTCCAGATGATACCAATAGCTGTGTCAATTAATGAACTGCTTGTAGCTGTACGGCCTTGCGCTACATATATCGCTCTCAGTCCACACAGAGATCAATATTACTCCATGACAAATCAGGAACTGTTATCTTGCATGTAGACAGAGGAACTCAATTATGTATGCCCTCTGAACCATCCTATATATCACAAGGGGGCGGCCGCTTGCTCCTGCGAAGTGAATATATTTAACAATTCACCATATAGAAAATGTGAAATGAAAAAAATAGAGAACAGCCCTGCTTGGATTCAACTCAATAATCCAAACCAATGGATCTTCGCAGTCAAAGAATCCACCACTGCAAATGCAATGACTCTCCGTCTCACTCAAACTAGAATCTTAAAGTTATGGTCTTACGGCAAACTTTGGGTACACTAGAATCATTTTTAGTAGGTGAAAATAAATTTTTCGAAACCGGGTTTCTTGAAGAAAAAATTTTATTTTTCCGTAATCTAAGAAATATTGTAGCAAGAACCCTTATTAAATGCGTTAACTTTTAAAGTTACTTGCCAAACTGGCGTAGTACACTTATTCTTTCATTACAGTCAGTTAAAATTAAATATTAATTTTCTAATCTTGGTTCGGCAAAATGTGACATTTTCTTCCAAGCTGGAACAGTTGGCTTAGAATTTAAAGCAACAAGTTAGATAAGCACTATTCGGGATTACACAAGAAAAATAAAATTGAAAAAAGTAAAGATTTATAACAACAGGAGCTAAAAAACCAGCACAGGGTTACATTTTCTCGTAAACAAAAGAAATGTCTATAATTTGAAAAATACATGACTTAGGTTTTCTTTATATTTTTCTGGTAACTATTATGATTTGGTCTATCACCCGTTTCCAGCTTGACATCGACGTACGGGACACCCTGTATATGTATATACCATTAATTAATAATTATATGCAGGTCAGGCATGAATGCACTTTTATTCATTATCATTGTAATCTGAAACGTAATTTCATTCACTGGCACTAAATTCATTCACCTCGCTTCATGCAAAATAAATACTTAGTCATTATAATGTAAAGAAAGTTGACACTCAGCAATTACCGAGGAATTTATTTTGCATGCAACTTGCAATTTCGCTAGATAAGCAGTATTGAAAATTCTTAATTAAATATTTGCTTTCTTTTGTTTTTTAGAAGAGTAAGTAGTAATGTTAGCAAAATTTGGATATAAACTCACGGAGAGTAATTAATAAATCTTCAGTTGTTAATCAAAATTAGAGCGTTTTATTTAGTATCGCGTTCTAGTTTTCAAGCTTTTGGTATTCGGTTAAAGTACCTTTTATACCACCATCAATAACAGCTAGCAAACCAAGCAACTGTATTAGCCTTGGTATATCAAGTGCCGATTATACCATCTGCGTTTAAGGCTACGAAAATCCAGGCAAGACAAAAGAGCCTTGTCTTAACATTGTCTTTGAATTTACGGGAGCTACCTTTGATTTGGCTGTAAGTAAGTGACTATTGGACTCTTGGTTTGAGAAGTCACCTTGATGTAAATCACTGCCGCGTATGCTCTTTCAGATGCATAGCTGAAACCATGTTGCTCGACTGATTTTATGTGATGGGTTTGAGAAACTGGGAATGCTTAATTCTACTATTTTTGGTAGATCGTTTTTGAAGTTATTGCAGTCTGTTTTAACTTGAGAGGGGAGTTCTTCGTCATAGGTGACACCTTGTAGCCAGAGTTGTTGAAGTATAAGTTTATCCTTTACTGTTACTGGTGTAAGCCATCCCAATGGATCGAAAATCTTTGTTACTACTGATAGTAAGATTCTCTTTGTTACCATCGCCTTATTTGGTAGGTTTACCTTGAAGTGGAAAATATCAGATTTTGGAGCCCAATGGATACCCAGGGTCTTGATGGTATCTCTATTCTTTATTTCAAGGTTATTCTGTTCTCTTAAGTCCTTGGGTATTCCTTTTAACAAACTTTGTTTGTTACTAACCCACTTTCGCAACTTGAAAGCTCCGCTTCCTGAACTGTATCTCTCCGGACATCATGTCGTCTACATAAAAATCAGTCAGAACGATTTTGGAGGCCAATGGATATCTTTGTTCTTCGTCTCTTGCTGATAGCTGCATAGTTCTAATTGGTGCAGACGATGTGCCATATGTAACTGTTGTTAGCTTGTATTACTGTACTCTGGTGAGAATCGCCTTAGTACTCGCTGCAAATCTTGATCATCTTCGTCTATATTTATTTGCCTGTACATCTTTTCTATATCAGCTGTCGCAATAGGATAGCTGGTAAGTTTTGTTGAAACTGAGGCCCTGTTAGCATTCTTTTGTTTAAACTGTTTTCTCCAGCATATTTTGCTGAGGCGTCAAAGACTACACGCAATTTGGTGGTTGTGCTATCTAATTTGTTTACCGCATGATGTGGAAGGTAGCATAAGTTGGATATAGACTCCTTGGGAATTTTTGTAGGTACCATATGTTTAACTTTATGTATTTCATCATAAAATTTGTGTATTTCTTTCTTGTCAGTTTTGAATTTTTTCAATCTGAAATAATATATATATACTTTTAAATTAAGTTTCAGCTCTCACAGATTTTTATTTTTTGCTGATGGCTGTCGCTTCATTTGCTCTTCAAATTATGTTATGGCTGGTGAATTGTTAATGCGGATAATGGTAGTATTTCGGTGGTAGTATGGCACCTAGACGTTTAGTAGCTACTGTCAGAGATAAGTAAAACTACGTATAAATATACGACAGCTCTAATTGAAAATACAAGTCCTGTTTGCGTCACTAGAGCTTTCAGATTACCTCCCCGAGATTTCAATAACACATCACTGAAAGGAATAGTCACCCTGCTATGTGAGCGAAAGCTCGTTATGATCTCACCAGTGAATATGCACAGATGCTGCATGATGCTATGCGCTTGTACTACATACGTTATGAGCTTCACGTTCGTCATGATTTCTAGGCATATTTTAATTCTGTATGTGCACACACATGTTGTAGGAATGCGAAAATGTATTAACAAGTCTGCAAGCACGAGTGGTATGAGTATGCGCTATTTGGGATTATTAGGTGGTATTGTAAATTGATTGTTTTTAATTTCGCTTATTAGAAGTTTAGTTAAACCACTTATTAGTTTGTAATTACCGCTAATATGAAAGAAAATCAAAATGAAATAAATTGAACATTTTCACGCCGGGCGCTGCTATTTCTTAGTCCCGTTACCAGGCGACTGCATTAATTATAAGCTATGTTTACAAATTGAAATAAAATAAAATATAAAATTATTTCAATAAATAATTTCCCTTACTCTAATTTTCAATGTGACATCCGATCCAAGTGTCAGCCGGGGGTGGTATGCATGCGCCGTCCGCTGGGGCATACATACAAATGTGAGCCAGTGACGGTGCACGTGTCTGATCAAAACCCTCAAGAATACTTCAGAAGCCATGAAACAGACTCCCTCCCTACCACATGCGAAGCCCAACGTAGTCCTTACATTCGAAAATATTTGCAGTGTTCTTATGTAAAAGTGACAAAAGTTTGATTTGAATAGCTCCTCCGCCCTAAACTACTATTCATACAGAAAAATGGCGTTCTGTTAATCTTAAGCTTGCTTTCTTATCTTCCGAACCGTAATAATATGTTCAAATATTCCTAACAAAATTATTTAAAAAAAATTATCATAACTAAATGACTACGATTCATCAAACAAAAATTCTCAGCTGAGTAATCATCGTAATGTCGCTGTACCTTCATGGCATGCCGTGGGCTGATCATATCGAATGTAGCTGCCTACCACTGACTTATAAGGAATTAAATTCATTCCGACTTTAATTTTCAAAAGATATTCTTAACTGAATCCTGCTTATGGGCAAGAGAGACGGAGCATGGTAAACACTATCTTTACCTTATTATACCCTAGATGAAATCTAAGGGGGTATACTAAGTTTGTCATTCCGTTTGTAACACCTCGAAATAATGATGGTAGAGCAAAATGGATTGGACACCCACGCATAATATTAAAAGTTATTTTGATTTTTGCATGTCCGTCCGTCCGTCCGTCCGTCTGTCCGTCCGCCCGTGCGCACGATAGCTGGAGAACGCGTCCACTTAGAGAGCTGAAATTTTGTACACGGCCTTTAAAAAAAAACGTAAAATTAAGTTCGAAAATGAGACAAATCGGGCAACTCCTTCGTGGGGTTGCCATACAAAAATTTCGTTTTCCGTTATATATTTGAACACTGCCTTAGAACGAGTCGCCGTAGAGAGCTGAAATTTGGTACATGGTGTTTTCATTGTACTAGCAAAGAAAATTTCAAAAATGGACTAAATCGGGCAACCCATTCTTGGTGTTGCCATATAAAAAATTAGGTTTTTTATGTATACTGTGAAAACGATCAGTCCAAGACATTTTTATTGTACTAAAAACTTCTTCAGAATATGAAATCCTATAAAATTGCTTATAATCATTTTTTCTGCCCGACGAACCGTTGTAGAAATATATGCGAAAAACCACTGCAAAAATCAAAATTGCTCAAATGGGTACCCATACGAAATTTCATACGGGCATTCATCTAGGGTATCATAGGAATTGGTCTTAGACCAATTCTAGCTTTTTCACTTGTTTCTTTTGACGTGATTGCATCTGTAGCCAACATAAAAACATCAAATGGCATAAGCAAACTTCCAGAATGCAATGTTTTGTGTTGGTAGCTCCAACTCTGCCACAGGGCGAAAGAGAGATCTACAAAACTTGTGCCATGCTTTCCTATAGGAAAATGACAATACGCTCAGTCCAGTGCTGCCTGCAGATTCAGACAACGGCTGGACATACGCACATGCAATTATCACTCACCTGAGAGGTATATATATAGTAAGTGTAGCCTTTGGGAAGGTAAGGAACCAAGCTTTAAATAAATACAAGACTATTTTCCTTTATGGATAGTAGTTTAGGCTCTACGGCATATATAAAGCCAATGTTTAGCACTTTTCCATAAGTATCAATATAGAACATTTTAGAAAACGGACTAAGCGTAAGCACGCACACATATAGATTTCTATTTCCTGGCTTGGGAAGTATTCTCGAGGGTTTTGGTCAGATTCGAATATTTTTATTTTTCATTTTATTATTATTAACTATAATCAATCACAATTATAAACAATCACAACAAGGCATGGAGGGGAAGTAGGGTCAGGAATTAAAAGATATGTATGGAAAAAATTTGAAATTTTTCCTAGCGAAACATATATAGAAACGCATCCCATTAAAAAAGAAATATTTTTATACTCTGGATGAAATCTATAGGGTATAGGTGCTAAGTTTTGTCAGTTTGTAACACTCAGAAATAATGATGATAGAGCAAAATGGATTGGACACATATTTATGGCATTAAAATTTATTTTCATTTTTGCATGTCCGTGTGTCCGTCTGTCCATGCGTCTATCCCTTTGTCTCAAGAAGACCTCTCCAGAATTAAAAAAAAAAGGGTAATCTTGAAGAAAAAACTCGAGAAAGGAAAAACAAGAAACTTTTTTAATGCTCCAGTAACCAAAAATAATCCAACTGTGGAATATCTATATAATCCACCATCGGAGCTTTAAATAAAAAAGAAAATAAATACATAAATAAACTTTTTTTTTTGTTGAATAGATATTGAGCGGGAAGATTAAAAAATTAGTAGCAATACAGTATTATAAGGATTGGTATTAGACCAATTATAGCTTCTCTCCTAGTTTCTGTACTATCTGTGCATCCATCTGTCTGCGAAAGATTCTGATTAGTCTAAATCCCAAATTCCTAAAGCGATTTTAATTAAATTTAATGTAATACGTTGATCAAATGCAAATTTTATGAAATATTTTTACCGTGTAGCGCACCTTGGCAAACGTCACGTTATGCATTTGGATTAACTTTACGATTGAATAATTTTAAGTTAAGGATGTACTTTTATATTTTCCTTACGAAGGAGATGTTGCAAGTTTTTTGTGCGCCATAGACAATTTTTATTTTTTAATAAAACATCTATAAAGATATCTAGCGCTATTTTTCTATTATCTGCACAAGAAGCGTTTGATGAAAACCACTGTGAATAATTTGGCTTATGCATTTATTAACAATGGTTTTCTTAATATTTGGTATATATATGAGCATCTAAATGGCATGCATTCATCCATTGATTAAATAAGTCTGTTCCTGCTTACGGAAACTTAAAGTAGCTTTCATTTGGCTCACGTCGATTGGAAGTTTTACAACTTGGAACGACGCAGACAACGACCCATGATTTCTGACTATTCGGCATAATTAATTGTTAACTTACTTAACTGACTCAAAACTTCCAAAACTACTTCTATGATAAAAAAAAAAACACAAAAATGTAAAGAATAAAACTATAACTATCAAGTAATGAAAATTCAAGAGTCAATGTCAAAATTTGAAATAAGCACACAAACCAAGGAAAGAAAAAATAAAATAATAATTCACCGAATCACTTCAAAATTTAGATTTCATAATAATCATAATTTTGAAAAACAACACAAAAGAAATAATTCACCAAAAATTCCCTTCCCTCAAGAACTAAAATTAAATAAAACAAAAACTTATTCCAATGGAAAAAAATAATTCAGAATAATAATAATTTATAAAAAATCCCCTTCCAAGAAGAATTAAAATGAAATTAAAATAAGAAAAAAACCTATTCTAAAGAGGCAAAATAATTCAGAGGATAATTAATTAAAAAACAAAAGAAATTGATAGGATCCAAATTAGGCCAAATAAATTTTATAAGTTCCAACCAGTTACGTTTAACCTTTGAAAACTTCGAATTAAATGAACACCAAATCATTCGTTCCTTATGTCCATGTAAAATTTTTCTAAAAGTCAAATAACACAAACCCTGAAGCAGCTGATGCATGCAATCAAAAGAGGCAAGAGAGACTGGTAAAGCATATGGACCGGGTTGCTAGACTGCAACAAATGGATTCTTGTACCAACTTTACAAAAATCTCGTACGTCATGAAAAATTCTCGTACACTAGGTTTATCGCGGATTATTTAGTAACATTTTATTTTTTTTTATAACAAAAATAATGGGTATCTTTAAAAAAAGTTTTATTTGATAAATTTTTTAAACCGATTTTTGTATTAAAATTGTGTATTATCTTGTTCTTAAAATAAAAGACATCTGGATTAGGCTAGGATTATCTGGATCCGAGTTAATAGTTTGGTCGAAATTTTCATCATCAAGTCGCACTGCAGTAGTAGGTTAATTCTATTATGACGCCGACTTTGTGCGACTTATAATTTGGGTGGTAGATTTCTTTTGACTGTGTTTTAACATATTGAGTTGAAAGGAGGGATCCTATCACGGTCTTTGATTTGAGCTTGTTAATTGTCTTAATTTTGTTCTTGTTAGGTTGTTCTTGCTAAAAATCCTCTCGGTATCGCCATTGGAATGTGCGAGATTTAAAATGGATAGCGTAAATTGAGGTAGAGCTGTATATTTGTGGTCTTCATCAGCACTGCGGAGTCGGGAAAGCTTGTACATAAATATATCAACTTCCTTTTCTTTGGTGATGTGTGGATGACTTTGGTCCAAGAAAATAAGTCGACACTCGTCCATCAAGGACCCATTTTGCAACATTTCGCTTCGTTTTCAAATGAACAAAATTTTACACCATTTAGTGAAATTGCAGTAAAAGCGCCACCTATCGTCATTATAATGAGCTTAATTTATTTGAAAGTGAAAAGTTTTACCAATAAAGATAGCAGTGGCAGCAGCTTACTTCTCTTTTTGATCTCTTTGAACAACAAAAGTTATCTGCCATGATCTTTACTCACAATAATTTTCGTCCATAGTCTGTCACCTCTTCATTTCCGGTAAATGACTGATTTTCAAGTTTAGTCATTATAAAACCATGAATAATGGAGTATCATTTCGGTATCTTGAGATCAGGCCTTGAGCCTAAAACTATCGCTCCCACAGAAAAATAATGTTATAACAAATTACAGCCCAATATGTTTCTTTCTAATGGTGTTTAGAAAAAGTTACATGTAGGGCAAATTTATGGTAATTATGGTGTTTGAACTAAATCCAAGCTACTTTTTATGAAAAACTCCTGCAATAACACAAGGCAAAAAGTGTGTAATGTCGGCCGCTATGCTCTTTTCAAGTCACTTTAAAAAAATAAGCAGAACTGTAACCACCGGAATTTACAAGCCATTCAATATTCAGGGGGTTACGGTTCCGCTTCTTTTTCTTAAATTATCTTTTACTCGACTTTTGTTAGGAGTATTTTCACAGTGTGAAAATTCTCGTTGGAAAATATTTGCCAACCAAATTCTCGTACTTTCGTACGAAAATAGATTTTGCCTCGTACATCGTACCAGAGTAGAAATCCGCGTACATGTACGAGAATTATCGTACATCTAGCATCGCTGATATGGACGGGAAACTCACATGATTACAAAAAGCTTGCAGGCATACAGGGTGACTATTGCTTTTGGGGAGGTAATCTCAAAGCTCTAGTGAGGCAAACATGGCTTGTATTTTCAGTTAGAACTGTAGTATCGTTCGTTGCATAAATTGCATTATCATCTTTGCTATGTGTTCTGACTTGAACAGAACATTTTTTTTCTCTATAACTGGCATGTAAACAATAATAATAAAAAAAAATTTTTAACTAAAATAGAATTTTCTTTTTTTTTCATATTCAAGTATAATATATATGTTAATATAGGTTTCTATGCACTGGATTCTTTATTTTCCACCATAGTTAAAAATTATAATATTAACACTTAAAAGATACGTTAAGCTTAGAATTAAATAACTACACGAATACATATAAAGTCCTTATCTTAAAAAAAATTAATAAAAAATAAAAAATAACTTAATAAAAAAAAATTTTAAGGATAAACATATAGATATTTACAAACACACGATAGTATGTAAATTGCGAGTAATAAGTAAATAATATTTACCTACAATAAAATAATTTCTTATACATCTTCTATAATTATGTGCGTAAACT
This sequence comes from Dioctria linearis, assembly GCA_963930735.1. Lineage (NCBI taxonomy): Eukaryota > Metazoa > Arthropoda > Insecta > Diptera > Asilidae > Dioctria > Dioctria linearis. The sequence continues at coordinate 193,443,044 of OZ005740.1, forward strand.
GGTTAACGATAATTACACATTAATTTACATTTTTGTATGATAAGGAAAGAAAGTTTCTCTTCTTACAAATAATAAAACTTTCTTTTGCCCAAGGGGGAGCGATGTTGTTAGTCAGGTGCCTTGACCCGAATCACAACCATAAGATAAGCACATCGATATGTCACCCTATGCAATATATCGATGTGGTACAAATTTGTTATCATGCATACATACACTCATACGGTATACTTACCAACACGCAGTGCAAATCAAATTTTATTTCTTTTTTCTTTTTTGCATGTACACTATCCATACGCACACTACCTAATTCCTCCAATCTAAATAGTATGTACATACAATTATTCTCGCCCTCTTAAAATTAATATCTTAAGCCGGGCGCACAACTGTATATCAGATTACAGGTTTTTCCATGCAAAATATACTGGATGACAACTTCTTGCATTCTCTCACGTACGATTTTTCAATGTCTTGAGAAAGTGGAAAAGGAAGGATAAAGTTTTTGAAAAATATGATGGGTACCTACCTGAGGGCAGCGAGCCCAAAACTTCGGGGAGTTCGTTTTTGACACGCCGACGAGATAACATGCGAGGTTATTTTTACGAAAAATTGCTGTAACCAAATTTAACTCAATTAAGAAAATTGTATCAAAATTAAAAATTGTGTTAAACCCAAATAAAAAATTGAAAAAATGAAAAACTGTGTTAAAACCAGTCATACATAAAACAAGGAGAATTATATTAAAACCAAAGTACTGTTCCAATAAACTCACTTTATATTTTTTAATAAAATTAGTATAGAGTACGTTAATCGCAGTAATTTATATCCTAACTCCCTCTCCGATCTTCTCTTCAAGGAAGCACGAGAGATCGCCAACACACATATGACAATTGTCCTGAATATTTACCAAAGCTGTCGATAGCAAAGATACGGTGGATGTAGAAATTTCGACATTACTGGTACTTGTCTGAGTGCTGTGTAGACTTTTACTAAATCTGTGGGGTGGATTAGATGACGAAATCATGATTTGATGAGCTTTTAGAGGAGCAGAAATAGAAATAGTCGATCCAGCAGGGACTGAAATCGTCAAGGTATTAACTGCTTCATTGTTGCTTGAGGATGAGAAATTACAAGTTGAATTCCTTGAACTGGAACAACTATCTTGACTAGATTCACTTGTATGACCTGAATCTGTTGGGTTGTCCTCAGCTTTAACTTGATGGAGCAGTGGGTGATGCGATCCATACTAGTTGCACTTCATTTGGGATCGACATGTACAAGCAGAAGTGACTTCAGAACAGCAAATTCTCTTCGCCTCATTGTCGGTTCTCTTTTGAATTTTTCGCATTGGTTATGAAGATGATTGAAGCTGCATTTGGAACACACATTTTGCTTGGCAGGTGTTGAAACATGCATTGAACTTTCAGATTGATTTTGTCGTTTTGACATAATTCCACACACTTGTAAGGCATTGCAACTTTTGTTTAAAAAGGCAAGAAAGCCATCAAAACTTGGAAAATCCTTTTCAGAAATCTCTTGAGACCATAGTTCCCTAGTTTCGTGGTCTAGTTTTGAAGTACCAATATAAATTAAGCAGGTATCCCTTTTTTCAGTATCCTTACCTATGCCTTTAAGCCTCGAATCACTTCATCAAATGAGTTTGTTAACGCACGTAGGACCATAGGCGATGGTTGATTAACTGAAGCTTGATCAATGAAAGTTTTGATATATGAATTCGTTATATGGAAGCTTTTATCAAAGCGTCCTTCACGATTCAAGGCACTCTTAATCTGAAAATATTTTGCTTCATATTCTATTTCAGAAGCAGTACTATCAATCAACACCAAATATCTTGAAATTCACTCCACGCATCATCTAATCGTATTAATCGTACTTTAATGTATTCCTCGTCAGTTTCATTCGTTATTGAATCAGTAAAGGTCTTTATACGCGTTAAAGTACCTTTTACCCTTCCCCGTTTTTGAATTAGAGCCGCCTTAACCGACATTTTTTACCTCTTATGGAACGATAAATTCAACCAGTAAATGAAATTATTCGAGAACACAAGGTTCAATGCAACATATATATACAGGGTGTTCCGTAAATGTCTTTAATCCTTTAAGGGGATGAAAGTAGAGGTCATTTGGGTCAAAAAAGTCTAGATACTTTTATATCGAACTCCGCTTGGTTTTCGAGTAAATCGATAATATCGATTTTCGAGATTTTGCATACCTTTTCAGAATAATTTCGTTATAAGTTCTATAGTAATTAATGGATTGTGACGTTCAAACCTTTATATAAAAGAACACATATTGGCCTTTCTAAGAATGTATAATTAGTTATAATTCTGCCTTCAATTATTGAAAAAAAAACAGTTTTCTCTTTATTTCACCAACATTTTTGTCGCGCTTCAATGTACATTTATTCGAAATATCACCATTGCATGAACTTGGCAAAACTATGAAAAAATTTGCGCATTATGTCCCCTTTCCAAAATGACCTCCCTAAGTGCTATCAACAATAACAATCAGAAGCTATAAGCAAACATTTGGAAGATGTGCCCATCGAGGTAATCTTCAGTTTTTTCGTAAGATTCTATCTCCTCCTACAGTTTTTAACCTATGACAACCATTTATATGTCATTGTACGGGAATCTGAACTGGCTAATAGCCAGGGTAGGGTAGGTAGGGTACTTTTCGATTTTGAATTTCGAAAATGGAGGGGGTAATTTCGAAAAAAACACTTTTTTACCAAACTTGATATTTACGTTGATTTCGTTATTCCGCATTTCAATTTTTGCGGGAGGGGCAAGCTCTGGGAAGGGCGGGAGCTCAAAGTTTCAACTTTAAGCGGCCTAAGAAACGTACCTCTTTCTGGCAGAGGTGGCATTTTATCGGGGATAATTTTAAACCTGCTGCTATAAGGCGGTCAAAGACAATTTTCAGATGGGTTAGTAGATCATTGAAAGTTTTACCATGGACAATTATGTCGTCAAGTTAGACTAAACAGGTGGAGTACGGGACGCCTTCCAAAACAATCTCCATCAACCTCTGAAAGATAGCTGGTGCGTTCGTTAGGCCGAATGGCATGACCTCAGATTCCCACAGTCCACTTCCCATAGTGAAGGCTGTTTTCTCGCGATCTGCTGGATCCATTTCTACCTGCCAATATCCTGACTGCAGGTCCAATGTAGCAAACCAGGTAGAGCTCCTTAAAGGCTCCATTGTTAGTCTATTCTAGGCAAGGGATATGAATCTTTCTTGGGTGCTGCATTTAACCTACGATAGTCTAAGACGAACTAAGACGACGGGAGAGCTCCATGGACTTTGAGAAGGGTGGATTATTCCTGACTCACGCATCTGTGGTGTTTGATTTTTATACACCGCGAGAAAAGGGGATGTGGGGCTTTATATAACGATTCACAAATAAATTTAAACACTTAAACAGTCTCCAACTCACATAATTAAACTTTATTATTTCGTTTTATTTTTGTAACTCGCACATACAGATATTGTACATAAACTCACACAATTCAACTTTTGTTATTCCAATTATACGTAACTAATTTTTCTTTTTAACTGTACGTTATACACTTTCTTAAATCGGAACTTTTTCACTTAAATTTTAATCTTTTTTCATACCGGCTCACTCTAATACTAAAAACTAACTCTTTAACTCTCCTCGCTATCAAGACTCAAAACTAAAAACTGAACTTATTCTACTGCATTAATTAGTTTATTTTAAAAAAATGCAGAATCGTCTACGCGTAATTTCTATGCCGGAATATTTTGATGTTTCCAAACAAGATTTTTATTTCCTACTTCGCTTTGTTTACCTGCGAAGTAGGTCATTATTACGAAGGTAAGGCACTCTGCAATAAATTCTGATCAGCCATTAGGTCATTCTTTATTTATGCTGACCGGGCATTGATCAATGCACGTAAAATGCTTTTATTTTATTTACATATGGGTTAATAAGTAACATTAAGAAATTTTAGGAAAACGTTTTGATATTAATCATTGATAAATGATGAAACGATTATACAACATTCCTTCCCCCCATGTAAAAGAATAATGATACTAAAGATTAGTATCATTTTTCGTCGAGAGAGGGAATTAAACTAGTAGCAATGGAACATAGGAAAAAACAAAGAAAAAAATGTAATGCTGCTGGCACAGAAGTTTACGAGTAGCTTGATCATCTGAGTTATTAACAAATACAGGTATATTGATTAACTTAGGAGAAACTATATATTTTATATTAATTAAAGTACCTAATTATACATCTTCCGCGGAATAATAATAACAAAAAAAAAGAAAAATTCCTAATAATAATTAAAACTAATTGTAACAACTTTTTTTTTGGTGCAACAAAATTATTTTTTTCATTTTTAACTTAATTATTCTAGTACATTAACATATCAAAAATGTGTTACAAAATTTTTAAATGCTAAATCTAGTTCCTATAGAAATTCTTTTTACTTATTTATTTTTTTATGATAATGTAGTCTAATAATTTGAGACTGTGTGTGAGGGAATGCGGAACGATTTCCGATATTTGTTTTTAAAAGTTGGTGGTGCTGGTGCAAGTTCTATAGGCAATCCATAAACTTTTTCCGTTGTTGGATGCGTTCTGGGTGTTTCCATTGAAGAAATTGTGGCAACCTCGTGTGGGATAGCAGTGAGGGTGAATGCTGTTATTATTGGAGAGGATATATTTATCGTAGAACGTGATTTTGATATTTTTGAGGATGCTTTTCCTTTCCAATATAAACAAATTCCTACGGCTATTAGAAAGGCAGTTACTAACGAGAGAAGCCCGGTGTTAGTATATGTAAACATTTTATGAGCAGACTGTACCTTTTCGTGTTTTGCAAGCCTTATTTCATTGTCTAATTCTTTGAAATTTAGAGCAGATTTTTCAAGTTGGGATGTGATGAGGTTACGGTTAGATTTCTTTGTTTGGTTGCGTTAAAGATAGATAGCTTGAGTGAGGAGTCCTCGAAATTTAATTTGGGAAGGGAAAGGTTTGCATACACGTACGTATTTAGTACATTAATTGAGTTACCTCTTGTGGGGAGCTCCCAGTGTCCTAGGGTAAATTTGCAAGATGCATTAAGATGTAAGATGCCAGGCCCGGAGAGAGTCTTTTGGAAAACTCTGTTTGGACATTGAGCTTGTAGAATTTTGTCTTCGTGGAATACAAACAGCCAGTGGTTGGGGGCGGTTAATTCCGTCACAACATTGGGAGGCTGAGGCAATAATTTTACTGGACATGTGAGGACATTTTCATTTTGGCTTTTATAAAGGCTGTTAACACATGATTCCTGTAATTGGTGGTCAATAGAATGGGGCTTACTCTGTCTGCAGAGATAGAGTTCAGTTTCTCGATATGTAGATAGAAGACGAAATAAAGTATTGAGCTCACTTTGAAACATAACAACGGTCTGCTGAGTAATATTATTTTTGAAAACGGAAGGGGGTGAATTTTGCTGATCTAAAAATCTGGCGAGGTACCTACTGGTATAACAATTTTAATAAGTATATGATCGGGCAGGTAGAGGCTTTGTACCGATATTACCTCATTAATAATGGAAGTATCTCGAAGTAAATGGTTAATCTGGGAATACAGGATTATGTTTTTATGTAAATTTTCCAAGTTCTCTGAACGTAAAAGAAGTGGGTGTAATCGGTGTTGTTGCGAGGCATTTATAATTGTGAAAATTTTCGAAAGAGTGTTTTGTACATGCTGTAACTGAGATAACATTGTCAGAATAATCTCGTTCAGTTCAGCTTGTATTCTATTTCTATGAATTTCCACGTCAAACTCGCTCATAGTGCCATTAAATTCTAGAAGAAAACTATTGACCACCTGTATTAAATGGTCCTGATTTTTTGTCAAGTCTAGTATTGGCGACGATAGCGATTCAAAATTTGACTTCATTAAAGTGAGTTGTTTTTCCAGAAGATGAATGGATTGATCTTCTTGGTTTTCTAACGCATCGAGGCGGCTGTAGATATTGTTGGCATCGTCATTGTACCAAACGAAAACTTGCTCATTTTCCCACCAATATCCAATAACCCTCGTTTTTCACGATGTCGCGCTAAGAAAGAGGTCAATTCAGATATTTCTTCCTGGACGTCTATTATATTTCTTTTAAATAAACTATCCCAGAAATTGCACCAACCCTCTTTATTTTTACCTTTGAAACTGCACAAGTTTAATAGGTTGCCATCGCAGTACCTCAGAAAATCAATGGTTGTTGTCCAATTAGGCATTTTCATGCGAGTGACCACCGTCCACGTCGTGTGGTAAAATACTGCAGTTCCTATTGGTTCCATCAAGACTTCCCTTTCCGGCTCAAGTAGTTTTATGTCGAAGGGAGTACTGGTGATCCACTGCCACGTAAGTGTGATTATTAGAAAGCGGAGTATTTTCATACCTAAGAAAATTCAGCGGTTAGGACAGATTCTTTCTTTGTATATATAACTAGAGATAAAGAAATCGAAGTGAAAAAAAAGAATAAGAGGAAAAAAAAATATTTGTTTGTTTTACTTATTTCCAAAGTTTTAATCTATTATTATGTACACGCCGTTTACCGTTTTTAATTCGTATCACCGTATTTACTTCCGAAGGTACTTCAATTACATTGTACGGTCCTAACCATTCAGGAGAAAACTTTCCTTTTTTAACCGGGTTCTTTAGCAGCACTTGGTCGCCAATATCGAAAATTAAAGGCCAAGCCGTTTTGTCATAGTGGGTTTTGGAGTACTCTTTACTTTGTAGTAAATTATTACGCGCAATTGCATATGCTTGTTGTACAATACTTCTTAATTTAAGGTAATAGTCTTCAAAGTTGTATACTGGCTCAGGCTCTCGTTGCAAATTGTTAGGAATTTCCGCAGTGAAACCGAACAAACAGTCCATAGGCGTTAGCTTAGTTCCTCTATGTTTGCTGTTATTTCGTACTAACATTGCTGCCCTTAGATGTTCATCCCATGTACGGGGGTTAGACTCAACGAAGATTTTCAGATACTCGACCAAAGGCCTATGAGACCGCTCCAAAGCTCCATTGCTTTGCGGATGGTACGCGGTAGTCTGTATTTTCTTGACCTTAAGCATTTTACATACTCTTTTGAACAAATCGCTTGTAAAGTTTGTCCCTTGATCTGTAATCAGTACTTTGGGGATTCTGTAGCGCGTTATTATTTCATTAAAAAATGCCTTCGCTACTGTTGATGCTTCTGCGTCTGGTATAGCGACACAGTCCATGAACCTCGTCAAATCATCTTCGAAAGTTAAGATATACTTACTACCTTCACTCGTTTCTTCTAAAGGGCCTACAAGGTCCAAATAAACTATCTCGAAAGGTTCGCGAGCGGTGTCTGTTATTACCATGGGCACTTTATTTTTACGGCTAGCTTTATAACGTTGGCATTTAATACAGTTTTTTATGTATTTATTTATATCCGATAACATAGCTTTCCATTTAAATTCTCTGCGGATTTTATAAAATGTTTTCCACACGCCTTGGTGACCGCCCAGAGGTGCATCGTGGAAGCTATGTAGGATAGGCTCAATTTCGTTCCTATCTTTCAAGATTCGAATTTTGCCTTTTGTGCTAATTTCTTCCTCATTTGTTATATCATCAGCTTCTTCGTCTGAACTGAGGGGAGTCTTCTGTGTGTGTACTTCCATAGTAGAAGGCACCGTGGTTGTGTGATTCAATGGTATGTCCTGTATACGTTGAGGCTCCTCTGATATTAAAGGCAAGTTATAGGGGCCCTGTTTGGCTTGAGATCGTGTAACCACCAAGCAGTTGCTTTTGCTGTTTTCCTGATCTTGAGTCGCGGAACTCGCTAATTCTGCGCTAAGAGGTGAAATTCTGGACAGCGCATCTGCATTTGTATTATATTTGCCGGGCTTATACTCAATATCGAAATCATAGTTTGACAATTTCACATGAAACCGAGGTAGACGCGAAGTGGTATCTTTTACCTTGAATATTCCTTTTAAAGGCTTATGATCCGTATAAACTGTAAATTTTCTTCCCAACAAGTAGCATCGAAAGTTTTTGACCGCCCACACAATGGCCAGGAGCTCTTTTTCTGTTGTACTATAATTTTTTTCTGCCTGGTTCAGGCTTCGACTTGCGTATGCTATGGGTTGATCTTTGCCTACTTCTCCCTGAGAGAGCACAGCTCCCAAAGCATCATTACTGGCGTCGGTAGTTAATATGAACGGCTTAGAGAAATCATGGTATAACAAAAGCAGAGGTGTAACTAAAGCATGCTTTAGTGCACAAAAAGAATTTTGGCATTCCTAGGTCCATTTAAATTTTACATTTTTCCTTAGTAGTTTGTTTATTGGGGTTGCTATTTTGGAAAAATCGCGAATGAACTTCCTGTAATAATTTGCCAATCCCAAGAAAGATTGCAGTTGTTTAACTGTTTTGGGAGTTGGAAAATTTTGGACACTTAAAGTTTTCGCAGGGTCTGGCAAGGCACCTTCCTTACCACATTTGTGTGCTAAATAGACAATTTCACGACGTAAGAACTGACACTTTTCCGGTTGTAATTTTAGGTTGTTTTCCCTTAGCCTCTGGAAAACTTCCAACAGTTTGGCGTTGTGATCATTCAGACTTTTTCAATAGATGACAATGTCATCTAAATAAACGAAACATTTAAATCCCTGCAAACCCGTCAAGATATGGTTCATTATGCGTTGAAACGTTGCTGGTGCTCCGGTGAGTCCAAAAGGCATCCGTTTAAACTCATAATGTCCATAATTAGTGCTGAAGGCAGTTTTTTCTCTGTCTCGTTTATCTACTTGTATTTGATGATAACCACTTGCCAAATCTTGGCAAGTCCTATTTTTCTTTACTACAGTTGCTGTTTCCACTGCGTTTATTTCCTTACTTTCATTCACCATTTTCTTCTTTAGTTTCTCAGCTTTTCCTTCACTAAGTCTTACAATATCATAATTTTCCAGTTTCTCAATCTTGGGATTAATATTGTTCAGTATAACCGCCATTTCGTTGATGTTTACTATACTTATAACAATGTGTTGGTCCTTTGGATGCACTATACAATTTTGAATGAACACTCCGATTGGCGCCGTCAAGTTTCCCGAGTTTTCTTGTTTTTCTTCCCATCGTCTTTTGGTAGCGCAATTAAATACTGTATGGCCATGCCTTTCGCAGAAATTGCAAGTGACCATTACCTGTCTTACTTCCGAGGGTCGATCACTTACTCGCCTACAGCTTCTTGCATCGTGACCCGAAGTCTTACACCTTTGACAATAGATCGAGTTATCGGAGGCTCTGCAGTCTCTACTCAAATGATTTGGTTGTCCACACTTAAAGCAGTTAATGGAGGCTGAGTTTCGTGGAGGAGCACCATATGCGGAACGTCTAGGATACTGGAAACTTTCATATCGTGTTCGAGGCGGGTGATTTTGTTCTTGGTATTGATAATTTTGTGGATATATGGGAACACTTGGAAGTTCTGAAAAGTGTGAAAAGGGTCTACGGCTATTTAGCCCATTCCTATTTATTTCACTTTGGACAGGGAGGTTATTTACACCACCAAAAGGGAAGTTATTGGCGTTTACACCACCAAAAGAGAAGTTATTGGAGTTTACACCACCGTAAATTTGATTTTCCGTGTCTTCCATAAAGCAAACCTTTTTTATTAAATCTGTAAAGTTTGAACTATCTGACATGCAGGCATATTGCTTGAGTGTCATACTTAAAAGTCCTCTCCTACTTGTGTGGCCATATTTTGATATTCTTTTATTATTGGTTCTGGATCTGTTTTGCATTTTTGTCTCAAGTTCAGCTCGCATTCTTCTAGACGTTGTTTTACTCGTTGACCAAACTGTCTCACCATTTCTCCATTTAGTTGTCTACAGCTTTGCATGTCATGGGTGAGAGCTGCTAAATTTTTACAGGGAAAGTAATAGGCCGTTAAGGTCTCCTGCAATTCCTCCCATGTTTTAAAACTGGTATTCTTGCAAATCTCGTAAGGAATTTTGCGCAGTTTTTGTTTGGGGAGAAAAGATAAGAAAATTGCCTTCTCTTCTTCATTCAAAGAATTGCAATACGCCTGTGAAATATTCAAAAACACATGTAAATTGGATTCTGCTGTTGAAGATGGCTCACCAGAAAATGTTGGCACTATTTGGTTTATGGTATCTATTATGGTGGACGTTGGTTCGCAGTGAAAAGTCTTGCTAAGACTGGTGCTGTTATTGGGGTTAGACATTGTTCCAGAAAGAGTTGGAGTTTGTATTATTTCGGAAGGTGGAGAAGTTACTTGAAAGTGTTCTAAGTCAGTGAAAAGATCTTGATTTTTCTGAACCAACTGCTTAACTAATTTTTTCACAGAATGCCCTAATCTGGTTGTCCGTTTCTTCAGCGGTTTTAAAGTGTAGATCAGTAGCCGTGTTTGAATGGACTGAATTTATGAAGGTTTCGGCAGAACTCGTAGTGGGAGTAGGAGGTTTCGCTATTCTATGACCTGATCGCAGTACTGTTTCTCCAAGGGGTTCAATATCACCTAGCAGAAAACTTACTTCCCTATTTTGGGTCTAGGGGCATCTGCGCCTTCTAATTTAGACATGCGCTATACCGAAAAAATAAAAGAGTTTTATAATTTCACTCATGAAATTGCATCTAGAAGCTCAAAATTTAGTTAAAGGAACTATTGCATTTTATTCACACACAGTCGACAAAGAAAGAAGATTACAGAAAATGAAACTTTTAATTTTTAGGTAACTACAGAATAAAATTCAGAAACTCTATATTGGGGTAAAAAAAAAAATCACTGATTCCGTAACATCACAAAAAATTAATTACAATTACTTACATAAACGAAAATTCTTTTGGTTAAATGAAATTCGGAAAATTTTGCGCATCTTAACACTGTTATAGAATTATATATTATATAATAAAAATAAAAATAAAGAGAGAGAAGGTAACTATATAATGTGCTTACTGTATTTTTGTATGCTGTAGGCTGCTTTATTCCTAAACTGACTTTTTTCTTAATCCTTCTATTTTGAAAGGCTGCTGGCGGCTCTATTTCCTGGCAAGTTCACTTCTTCCTCAAACGTTGTATTTAGGTTGGCTGCGGGCTGTTATGTTTCTTAAGAGTTTTTACGTCTTCCTCACTCGCTGTACGTTTATAGGCGGTTATTTCCAGGCAGGTTTCGTCTCTTCCTCACTTTATTGTTTTTGTTCTATTTTAATTAGATGCTTGCTGCTCTAATTCTTGTTTACATTGGTTTTATCTTTTGTAAATCGTAGATAGCCTCGTTCTCGCTTTCAAGTAGGTTTGGATTCGAATATAGCGCCTTTAATACCGGTTAAAGTATAGTAGACGATTATAATTTAAAGTCTATTTCAATGCTATCTAATTATTCCGAATCCTACCGGCTGCGCCAAATGTGGTGTTTGATTTTTATACACCGCGAGAAAAGGGGATGTGGGGCTTTATATAACGATTCACAAATAAATTTAAACACTTAAACAGTCTCCAACTCACATAATTAAACTTTATTATTTCGTTTTATTTTTGTAACTCTCACATACAGATATTGTACATCAATTCACACAATTCAACTTTTGTTATTCCAATTATACGCAACTAATTTTTTCATTTTAACTGTACGTTATACACTTTCTTAAATCGGAACTTTTTCACTTAAATTTTAATCTTTTTTCTTACCGGCTCACTCTAATACTAAAAACTAACTCTTTAACTCTCCTCGCTATCAAGGCTCAAAACTAAAAACTGAACTTATTCTACTGCACTCGATATTAATTAGTTTATTTTAAAAAATGCAGAATCGGCTACGCGTAATTTCTGTGCCAGAATATTTTGATGTTTCCAAACAAGATTTTTATTTCCTACTTCGCTTTGTTTACCTGCGAAGTAGATCATTATTACGAAGGTAAGGCACTCTGCAATAAATTCTGATCAGCCATTAGGTCATTCTTTATTTATGCTGACCGGGCATTGATCAATGCACGTAAAATGCTTTTATTTTATTTACATATGGGTTAATATGTAACATTAAGAAGTTTTAGGAAAATGTTTTGATATTAATCGTTGATAAATGATGAAACGATTATACAACACATCTCTTCTAGTACGTCTTCCGCTTCCGCTCTACGTGCTATTGGTATCATTCGTGGTGGTTGCTTTATCGGAGTTGTATCTCCTACGTTGACTTTGCGCCGCAAGAAGGTTGTTCGTGCCAGATCATGTTTAGATTGCGAGAAAACTTTTCTATAGTAGGTCGGAAGTTTGTGTAATTCTTTCTTTTCTTCATTAACGAGGAGGGCAGCGCTTCTTTGAAATGAATCTTCTAAAATCGATGGTGTACACAAATCTTCCGTTTTAGACTGGAGCAATTTCATGATGTCTGGCTTTTGTTCAAGCTCCCCTATTGGTGTGGTGGCAGGTATTCGAATCGGAGCATCAGTTATGTTAGAAACTCTAGCAAACCGGGTTCCTTTCGTTGCGGCTGATAATGTTGGTAAAACGAGCAGTCCGGTTACAGAGTCGGGAAGTGGTATTATCATGGTGTCGTGCGCTGTTAGCCTATTACTGGTTAGTTTGACTATTCGAGACTCTTTTGCAGGTATAGTGATATCGCTCATAGCAGTAGGAAGTAGTGATTGCGTTCAAAGCTGTTGAAGTTGAATCGTGTTATCGCCTATTTTTAAAATTCTTTCTGCTAAATCCAAAATGCAGGAATGCTTCAAGAGGAAATCCATGCCGATTATGCAATCGTCGAATATAGATGCAATAATGACAGGATGGCATATAGAAAATTCATTGGTCTGGATATTTACTTCAGTAACTCCGTCTACCGGTATTATTTCACCTGAGACGCAGCGTTTTAAAATTCTTGGATGGATGATTGTTTGTGTGGCACCAGTATCTATGATCATTTGACAGAGAACATCATTTATTTTACCTGGAATGGCCTAATTATTAGTGGTGCGGTGCTAGCTGTACTTATTAGCGCTATAACCGGATTGTGGGCTTCGCTTCCCACTAACTCTAGCCCTGAGAAGTTAGTGGCAGTCGATTTAAGTGCTTGCCACTACAAGTACATTCAACAAATGTAGTCGAAATAGCAGAGGAGGGAGATGCTTGCTGTAGATGATGGAGTAGGTTGAAGCAGGTTCGCAGTGCTCTTTATGAATGGGGTGGTATGGCCATTTGATTCTCTCGACCAGACCTGGGCAGAATCGCTGGGATCCTTTAATAGCCCATCACGTCTGGAATGGGATGGTGAGCTGTTGCTTGGTTGTCTTTGATAAGGATAGCGACTAGAGTTTATTTATGTTGGTGCAAAAGGCGAGTGTCTTTTTCTCGTTATATTCGGAGCGAATGGGCTTCCCAGCACGGGCTTTCCGGAGGGGCCAGTAACATTAATCGCTTCCCTACTTTTAGTACCAGTCGTCACATCAAATTGAACTACTTCGTTCTCTGCTAGAGAGGCCACTGCTTGATTGGGGCTCCTCATTTTGATGCTGGAAGCATGAACAAATAGTTGTTATTTATTGTCATTGTGGATAATGAAGCCATATCTTCTTTTGACGTTAAACCACTTGACTTTTCCTGTGATATTTCTCGTTGCTACTCTTTCTTTAACCTTATTATTCTTCATAGGTGTTGGATTGGGTGTTCTCATGGCCAGATAGCCGCGGAATACTTGACATCGAAGTCCATTAATTGGCATATGAATCCACCTGCGGCACCTCATTTCGGAGGATTATGGGAAGCCGGTGTTAAGTCCACCAAATATCATTTGCGCAGATCCATTGGAAATGCTACTCTCACCTTTGAGGAATATCCTACGCTACTAGCACAAGTGGAAGCCTGTCTTAACTCAAGGCCATTATGTCGGGTCAACATTGATTCAAATGAGCAGTTAATACTAACTTCTGGACATTTTATAATTGGACAGGCCGTAAACGCCATACCAGTATACTACTTATGTAGTAATTGCTTCAACTTACTGGAGCTGCAAATGAAATCCGGGTGCTGTTGGCTACTGTGTCGCCTGTTGACACAAGGTAAGCTCCAGAAGTATTCCTTGATTTATCCTTCGGCTGTAAGTTGGCGCGAAGGAAGATCCAGCTTCTTAAGAAAGCGAGATTTGACTATTGAACTCTCAAATGTATGCCAAAAGAGAGTCTGGACTGCTTGTGGTGCGTGCTATAGCACTACTTATGTTACACAAGTAGCTATTAATATCACGTCGGGGTCACCAATTTTGTTTGAGCCGTGAAGGATTTTTTTTTTTTTTTTTATATTATTAAGCCAAGCTCAGGGGATACCCTATGATGCAAAGCACATCGTGGCAGGAAGGAGATAGGGAAAGGATTAAGGGATATGAGGAGAGCGGCGGAGGTGCCGATGTATGTCGCCCTTAAACTTTCGCAGGTTGTATGCCGGAGGAAAGACAGAAGATGGTAGACTGTTCCACATTCGCACAGTTCGGGATAAGAAAGCATCACGGAATTTTAGTGTACGGCCGAAGGTAATTTGAACGGTAAAAGGATGAGCGCGGGATGCAGCGCGAGTATTGCGTGCAGGAACTATTCTGCAAGGGATCAGACTAGATATTTCATCAGAACATTGACCATGCATATAGCGACAAGGGAGCGAAAGGCATCCAACATTGCGACGGTGCTCGAGCGAGTCGATATGACGAGTAATTGCCACATCGCCAATGAGCTTGCAGGCTCTCTTTTGGACAATATCCAATGAAGCTAAGGCTGTGCGTCCAGCCCCGGCCCAGATATGGGAATTGTATTCCATTCTAGGTCTGATGTAGGACTTGTAGAGGACCGCTATATTTATTGGGCTGAAATATTTCGTACACCTTTTCAAAAAACCAAGTCATTTTGATGCTTCTTTGGCAACCGAGAAGATGTAATCTGTCCAGCTTAACTTACTGGAAATATTAATGCCAAGAATTCTTAGTGACGGTGAATCAGAAATTAATGCTCCATCAAACGAAACGGGAGTGGTTAAGTGATGGTCTTGTTTTAATGAGATGAGACAGCTTTGGGTCTTAGAGGCATTGAATTCGACGCGATTCACTTTGCCCCAAGCGAGAATATTGTCAAGATCGTTATTCAATGATCTAATCATGCAGTCTCGTTTAACACATGTGGCGTTCCCTCTGGAATCCGCAAGGGTGTCAAAGGAGTATGCGAAATCAAGGGTACTGTCATCGGCAAAGCTATGTATAGGATTAATACAACACGTATTTGGCGACTAGATAAAAAACTTTCAATCCATAATAGAAGAGGAGGGGAAAGACCAAGTGCTTTGAGTTTGGCTAAAAGGGCTGGATGCCAGACTCTATCAAAGGCCTTTGAAATATCTAGAGCAACGATTTTGGACTCACCAAAATTGTGAAGGGTACGATTCCAACGTTCCGTAAGAAAAGTCAGCAAGTCTCCAGATGAGCGACCGTGCCGGAAGCCGTATTGGTCGATAATTTGAAGGATCGCTACCCTCTCCTTTCTTGGGAATAGGTTGAACGTGAGCTAGTTTCCAAGCAGTTGGAAATTTTCCTGTCGAATAGGACAGGTAGAATAGTTTGCGCAGAGGTTTAGCCAAGGATGAGGCACAGCTTTTAATTATTAGGGGCGAGAAACCATCAGGTCCTGCGGCTTTAGAGACGTTGATACCATTAAGGACCTTGAACACATCTCTCGTACGGATGTGTATTGGCTCTTGTACCCATCCGCACGGGGGATGCACGACAGGTGCCTGTGAAGTGGGTGGAAGAAAAGAATTTGATGCGAATCTAGCAGCCAAAATATTAGCTTTATCCTGGGAGTCAACAACCACTTCACCATTATTAAGTAGTGAAGGTATAGAGGAACTGCTGCTGTTCCTGATGGTTTTGACCAGGGACCAGAAACCTTTACTACCTTTGCGGCTTGCTAAGATTCTTTGTCTAACATTCTGGTCAAAAAGAAATTTTTCTCTCTGGATAATGGACTTGCAGGTGTTCCTCCGTGCAGTCTTGTAGATTTCTTTCAGTTCTGGACAAGGATGCACTTGATAGGCGCGAAAAGCAGACTCTTTCGCTTTTATAGCTTGGTTGCACTTATCGTTAAACCAAGAGCGATTTTGCTGTTGTTGAGATCTGCTGTAAGAATACGGAATATATTCACGCATGCCTAGACTTAGTAAGTTACTAAGTTCTAATGTGCATTCATCAGCATACCTCGAAGCAAAACAGACCGACCAATCAATATCTCTAAGATACTGATTGAGACTTTCCCAATCAGCGTTCTTATAGTGCCAGAGAAGCCTACTTGTAGGTGGAGAAGTGGGGCGGCGCAGAGATGAGGTGATAAATTGAGCCGTGATTAGACAGTGGTCTGAATTACCAAGAGGGGAGCCGACTGAGATAGAATATTTGTCAGGGTGAGATGAGAGAAACAAATCTAGTAAATTGGCCCTATCTCCAGCTGCATCAGGGATTCTCGTCGGTGCATCCACTAGCTGATGAAAATTGAAAGATTCACAAAATAGTTCAACGAATCGGCCCGCAGGACTTGTGGTAGAAGAATGTCTGTGCCACGGTATGTTATGAACATTAAAATCGCCTGCCACGACGATTTCGGAAGAGGGGGAGACAGAAAGCAAATGATCAATATTGTTGGAGATATTGTGAAATACGGATACCGTATCGTCATCAGACATATTTGGGCTGCGATAAAGGAAGCAAAAGTAGATGATGTGCCTGTGAAGTTTGAACCTAATCCAGATGTAATTAAACTCAGGATTGGCAAAAGGTGGAAATTCTTTTAGAATGGTAAAGGCCACATCATTCCGAATATATATTGTGATCCCCCTATGTGGAGAAAAAAGAGGCACTAAGCTATAACCAGGGACGTGATATTGATTAGAATCAGCATCAGAAACGACCTTGGTTTCACTTAGCGCAAGAATTGCCGGATTTTTTTATTGAAGGTGGCAGTACACCGAAAAACGATTTGCCCCCAATCCGCGAATGTTGCAAAATTCTAAAATAAAATTCTGCATTTTCCAAAGCAAAACAAAAAAAAGCAGAAGAAAGAGCAACACACAACAACACAAATATTTATTTAGGGGCACCCAGCTGCAGTCAACGACACAGCGAGGTAAAAAAAAACAGCAATAGTGTTATGCCTATTTGCTGCTTTCAGTACCTCAGACCGTGCAGTTCAATGACCACAGCTGGGGACACCCGTATTGCTGATCAGTGACAAGGGCTAATGACCTTGCACTGATCACTGATGTACATGGGAGATTTGTTTAAACGCCACCGTACTGTACTGCTGGCTTGTGGAATGCCGGCAGGGCATAGAAAAGCCCTGGACTTGGCTGGTATTGTTTATTTTTTATGTAATAAAAAACGGCGCGGCGGATTTTAGTTATTATTATTATATTTATATTTAAAAAATTTCACTGCACTGCACTACAGATTGATCGCTATTTAACTTTGACACCAGTAACACGCACGATGGAACGTCTGCTCCAGCTGACTCCACGCACTCAACCATTGTTGTACTGTACTGTTTTCTTCATATGTACAGTATTTTTTTTTCAAATTGTGCATAGACACCTATTTTCAAAAGTCTGTAAATGACACGGCGGGCTACAGTTCGTTAAACGAACGATGACCGCTATATCGTATGAATATTTTTTCTTCTTCATCTAAGCCACCAACGACATTATATTTAATAAATGAATTCCAAGTAGTACAACAGAGGTGTACAGTGCGATTTTTCTCACGTTTCGAAGAAATTGTCAAATAGTTGAAAACCTGCTCCGAACGGGTGAGTTATAGAAGCGTGTACCTTACCACAGACTGAAAAAGCCGGTGATAAATGGCGAAAAATGACATATCCAGTTTCCAGTGTAAATTGCTCTATTGATTTCACTAGTGCATAGGTCGATGTTTATGCCATACTGACCTGTGCTTACAGAAATCTAAAGGCAATACTTAGCAATAAAATCCTCTTGATCTTCTCCAACAGTCAGGCAGAAATCAAATCTCATGCGGGATGCCGAAGCCTTTCTGACAAACTGATTAGATCCAATCGGGTTATACCGGAGACACACTTGCGGTATCGATATTGAAATATTGATATTGTAATTATACTGAAGAATTATTTAGAGAGCTTATATTTGATTTGTCATTTGACTTGAGAAAGGTTGACCAGCCATGTAGAAGATAATAAATTCAGAATTAGACAAGATGTTAGCAGAAGGAGTTGTAAAACCTTCTAGTAGCGCCTGGGCATCGCCAATATTAATGGCAAAGAAGAAAGATGTGAGCTATAGATTTTGCGTTCATTATCGAAAAGTAAATAGAGTTACGCAGAAGGATGCTTATCCGCTCTCATATGTTTCTGCTATACTCGATAGGGTGCGTGACGAAATGTTTATTACATCTCTGGATATCAAGTCGGCTATCTGGCAAATTGAAATGGAACACGAGTCAAAACAATATACTGCCTTCACTGTTCCTGGACGTGGGTTGTTTCAGTTCTGTATATTGCCATTCAGCTTGACGAAATCAAGAATCATACATATAAAATAATTTTCAAAAGGACTCTCAGTGTTTCGGAAAGAAACGTAAAAAATTCGAGTAAATATTGTAAGATTACCTCTCTATATCGGAAATAAAACCAAAATAGTTATGTCACTTCAATATGACAACTGTGAAATATGAAATGTGAGAAAAAGTTACAGCCAACATTGCAATATAAAATTCGATTGTAACAGGTTCGTGTATTAAATGATTGATGGTTTATAACTAGGGTCATATTGAGATAATCGCAGCATACCATGAAATTTTTTTTGCAGCTTTAATATTGTGTTCCAATATTCTACATACTGAGTATATACGGAGCTGTTTTCAGTAAGTAGAGACACAAACTTCAATAATGAAAACGCAAGTCTGTCTCCGATATTAACCCGATCTGAATCCCGGAACATCAACCCCTATTAACGTCATGGACAAGCCTCAGCTACATCTCTGGTAGGCCCAGAGTCGATGTATAGGTTGCCCCTATGTTGCGCAGACTGGGTCATTCGCAAATGCGCATTAAATGGTCACAACATGAACTGGAAGAGCATTGTAGGACAGAACCATGACAAACGTTTTATGGCGATTCCGGTCTATGAAAAGGGCAAGAGCGCATTTGACGTATACAGTAAAACGAATATGAGACTCCTAACTGGTCTGATTTATCGGCCGCTCTAAACTGAGGAAGCAACTTGTCACTATTGGCGTGGGCTTTGATTCCAAATGCAGAATACCAACCTTTGGTAAACCACAGATGGACCCAGGTGAGTTGCATAAAGGCGTGCAGATTACAATGGTCCTGATTTGTTTTTCGTTCCTAGAAAGATATCTATGAGGTTGCCAGAAACGCAAAAGGTGATCTGCATGAAACTATCCTGATGAAGTTATAATGTTGAAACAGGCTTAAATATAAAATATAGCTAATGATGCTTTTGAAATATTGCTTGAAAGCTGCATAATAACGACATACTTAAAGCAGTTCATTAAAATTAGAAATCACAGTGACTTTCTCTTTAGAAGCAATTTCTCCTGGAAAATAATAGAAGGGACCCCACCTTTTCTGTTAGATAATGTATGTGTAAATAGAAAAAAAAATATTTACAACTTGGTTGCGCCTTGATACCATACATCCCACGACGACGACGACGACGACGTAGTCATGTTTACCATAGCACCGCGGAATTAAAATGGGGCTCCGTAAATTAAGGCATTGCAAGATAACGTTTTTGTGGCGCTTTTGTTTCTATAATCGACTCCTTTGAATACCTTTTCACTATAGAAACGCGAAAGTATTTAGAATTGTCTACCCTTTCGCGAGCATATAAATCTTCAATTGTAACATCTTAAAAGACGCTCATATATTTGCTTGCTTCAAGAAGTGGCTGTTTGTCTGAAGTAGGAGGAGGTGGAGGAGGAGTAGGCTCTATTTACCGACTTCTATTTCATATGATGAACCTTTATATTCTCATGTGATTTACTTAAGTGGCAAACAAGTGGGTAACAAGACTCCTCTTCAAGTAACAATTGAAAACGAAATTTCACTTTTCAATTTCAGATGTGTTTATGCAGATATAGAAGTAGAACGGGATGAAGTTGTCCTCCTTGCTAGAAGCTATTTTAAGTTGGTAAAACTCAAGTCACAAAATACCTGTCTTCTCCATTTCCACGGAGGTAGAAAATACCTATACACCCTCACATACCACCTTGATGATTTAACAGGCAGTTCGGTTCTGTTATGGTCGTCAGTGTGATTTAAACGTTTTTTCACCATTATTACAGAGGCAGACAAACTTAATTAAAATTTTCAGATCGATAAATCTAATTACTTCTTCTTATAAACAATCTGCAACCATCCATTAGGCTTGTGATGAGTGCAGGGAGGTACAGCAGATTCCCTATTTATTTGCTGTATGTATTTTGCTGCTACACTCTTCCGGGTTGAAGTTTTATTAAAAGAGTGTGTAGGAATGTGGCTATATAAAATTATGAATTTGTAACGTATTTTCGATAAGCGATACAAATCTGAGGGAAGCTTAGGGCAGCCAAAATTACCTGAGATTTTCATTCAAGAGTAAATTTTTTTTTTTTTTTTATAAATCTTTCCGTGGGTTTATACTACATTTTTTGGAACAAAAGTTAGGCGGCTTAGTTCGGTTTTATGGTTTGTTTTTGTCAAAATTTATGAATATTTTTGTCTTTTTCCAAAAGTGAAAAAAACCACGTTACTTGTTGAACTACATATGCATTTGCAGCACGGAGACAGTAGATTACGCAGGTAAATTCTCTTTGAGGTTTTGTTATAAGTGAGTTACTTACGTAAGTCATAGTCATCTTTGAACTCAGATGTTGTGTCACAGTGCCCTGACAATCAAACTGAGATGAGACCAATTTTTTGTATAGAAAATTTTAAGAGTAATTCTTAAAGAATTTTTACACAATAATTAAGTCTGAAAGTGATGTCCGGACGGTCATTATACACTTTCTAAAATGCAAGTGAACCGAGCAAGCTGATTTTTGGATATTGTGTAGGGAGCACTGACATATATAAAAGTAGGGAGCTTAGAAAAGCTTAACTTGAAATTGTCGATCAAGATTTCCTATAAGCTTTCTCCGCCATCTTGGAAAAAGGGGTAAATTTGGTTTTTTTTGCGATATCTCGGCTCTCCGTCATGATACGAAAATTGTGATTACAGTCATCCCCCAAGATACAGTATGCAGATACCATTTATGTATATTATTTACTAGTTTTTTATAAAAGAACAAAAGAAATATCAGCTGCAAAAAAATGCTGTGTAGCATTTAAGTGATATTCACGCAAGCAAAGTTGGTACCTAACAAGTTAGCAAGAAAAGTAAGAGAGTGTTTGTTTACAAAGGCAGATAGACAATGGATAACTCAGTTATTACAAGGTATTCATACTTGAGATAATATATAATTATTTGTAAAATTTCAAAATTTTCAATTTTTGAAATTGTTGTCGCTTTTTTTACGCTATACAATTTAGGTGGTATTAATTTTTCACCTAGCGTTGTGTTGAGATATCAGACGAGAAAGTAAAAAATTTAAAGGCTGTAACTTGTTTTTTGCTTTTTTCGTGATACATATCAAAAAAATTTCCATTCTCAAACTTGTAGGCATGTTAATACCTGCCATGCATTTTTTTTTTAGACAAAAATTAAGATACTGTACAGGAAATTATTAAAGTTCAATATAAAAAAATAAGACAATAAAATTATGAATCACACCATGAAATTTATTAGTAAATAATTGTTTTTGTGTTGTAGAAGATGGAAATGAATGGAAGTCCGGTTTTAATATCTATACTCTTCTTCGTTTCGACGGTCCTGGTTCACAGTACTCCTGCTCGGTAGACTCATCGAATTGTGGAGATTCTTCAACCAGATGGGATGATTCTGAAATAGTCGAATCATCCTTCTCATCCTCTTTGAGTGGGATGTCGACTTTGGCGACATTCTTGCATGTTTGCCTACTGCAATTTAGGTAAATAATGGAACAATTAATCACTGCTTTTCTGCACCCACATGCAACTTCACATTTTCCCCTACACTTGCACGATATGAGATTTTAAAGCTCAGGTGGAGCGGATTCAGCAGTGGTGAAAACTAGTTCACGTTCATGATTTGTTCGCCGCCAACTCTATTCCTGAGGATCCTTGTAAAACCTGAGCCACGTTTACACCTGAAGATACGTATGGAATATATGCTGGCGTACTGCGTTTTTCGTTGGTGGGAGTAGTGAGGGGTCACTGATTTAGCGAAGCGGTGGAGTCGTAAAACATTTGAAGATTTGTCTTTCTTATTACCGCCATATAGGGATATGAGGAATTTTTCTTCTATGGCAGTCGTACCCTTTCCGAAGTTTAGGTTCCCACGATACTCATATCATTCGAAAAACCGTCGATTATAAGTGTAACGTTCTCTTTAAACTGTTCCAAGCATGAAACCAGGACCGTCGAAACGAAGAAGAATACAAATATCAAAAACGGACCTCCATTTATTTTCATCTTCTACAACACAAAAACAATTATTTACTAATAAATTTCATGCGTGTGATTCATAATTTTATTGTTTTATATATTTATAATGTAGGTACTTTAATAATTTCCTCTACTGTCTCTTATTAGGGTTCCGTACCCAAAGGCTAACAATGGGAACCCTATTACTAAGACCTGGCTGTGCGTCTGTCCGTCACCAGGTTGTATCTCATGAACCCTAATAGGAAGACAGTTGAATTTTTCACAGACTGTGTATTTCTATTGGCGACATAACAACAAATAATAAAAATAAAATAAAATTAAATGGGGCCCCCATACAAGAAACCTGATTTTTTCGGCGTTTTTTTCCTCGTTTTATTCTTACTCATTATTATTATCATAAGTAGGCATTTTTTTTCGAATCACAGCATTATTTTTTCAAATGACGCCTACTCACATTTTAAAAAATAAATAAAAAGTATTAAATTTTTTACGATGGTACGGAACCCTTCGTGCACGAGTCCGACTCGCACTTGGCCGGTTATTATATATGTTACTTAGTTCCGAGCCATCCAAGTAGACCCCTCAAACGGGGCGGCGCGGTTCGCTATCTTGGATTAAATGTATTAAATATTGGTGTTTTCAAAATAACTCCTCAACGGCTGATCCTGCTACAACAAAAATGGCGGATACAAATATGAAGAAGACTAAATTCCCTACATTTTTATGTAAAACACTTTTTTCGTAAGTCTGATTTGTAACGAGTAACAGCAGCAGAAGCTTAAAAAAATTTATACGTATAGTACCCTTTATACAGAGTGTTTCGTCCATGGTGTTCCATAGAACAGAAGGTGATAGTAGTCACCTAGTGAAACAAAAAAGAGTTACAGGGCGATTAAGAAAATATGCAAGTCTTTCACAAAATTTCCTGTCTCTTAAAAAGTACAGAGTGTATGGTCACTTACATTGCTGATTGTCGGCAGAGCTTCATGGCCAACGACTGGACTATTAAGGAACTAACAAATATTATTCCAAGATTCTTTACTGAATTTCTAAAAGAAATAATAATACAATTAAGTATATTCGAGAGGAAGATGTATTTAATTAGCGTTTAGATATAATGATAGCTTCTGAATTGGAACTGCTCAGATCCGGAATTTCTTCTAGATTTAAGGAGGAAACATTTACGTCCACCATTGGGTGTACAAGTCTTCCAGATACGCATAGATATTGTATTTACAAATAATGAAGTTTCTAACAAAACAAAAACCATTTTTAAAACTTATTTCGCTCAATTAGGTAAAAATGTTAAAAATGTTCACTACTCACTGTTTGTTTAAATTGGTCAAGCATATGTTGAAATCAGCACTTGTAACTTGAGACAGCAAAAGCAAACACAAATAAAACCCTCCTACTATAAAACCTCACACATGGTATACATAAACCCTAGGTTTTGACAGTAGATGGTCTTTTTTGTAATCAGTTTCCAGTGACAGAGGAGTTCTAAACAATTTTAATGTAGTTCGATCCCAACATCGGGGATAGTTTATGAAAGTGGGATGAAACCAAAAAAGTATATAAATAGGCAAATGTATTTTTTTTAATTATTTTAGTATTCTTAATTCGACGCATGCGTAATACACTATTTTGAGTAAAAAGAAAAGAGTTTGGACTCAATTAAAACAGATGTCCCGCAGGCTAATTTGATATTTTACTCATAGCCACATGTTGTCTTACGCACCCATTACACGAGTCAATAGAGCTGACGGACAGTCCTGATTTTGTTTGTCGATTTTACTGACAAAAACCGATTTGCGTTCGAACAATTTTCTAGTCAGTTCATAATAAAATGTCGTCAAGCGGTGCAGATATTCCTCTTCTATATACGTAGCTAACAATTTCTTCCTTAATCCGTCATTTTCTCTACAAAATAAAGATTAAAATGTACGCTAAAAACTCTTTTCGGTCATTTCCCACTCAAAAGAGCGGAGATTAGAAATACAAACACAAATTTCCACTAGCGTCTACCTTTTATTTTCAATTTCCGCCTTCTTAATTTTACATTTGACAGTTTAGTCTGTACTGACTGGCCAGAAATATTGGCAGTACAGACTAGTCAGTTCTACTAATTCTTGTAATCCCCGAGTTAGAAAGCATATAACAAAAGGAAGCGAAATACCGTGTAAAGGCCCTGTCGTTGTGTGGGAATGTTTGTTTTAGGCGAAGGGGTGAAAATACAAGAAGAATTTAACTTGTCAATTTGACTGAAATGTCAAATTTGTTGATCAGCTGTCACCATTCACTTTATTGAAAAATCTTTTTGCTCTCCACAGAAGTCAGTTCATTTTAATCTACAATCATTAAAATGAACTGACTTCTTTGGAGAGCAAAAAGATTTTTCGATAAAGTGAATGGTGACAGTTGATCAACAAATTTGACACTTCTGAGCGATCGAAACTTTTCTTACTTTTATGGCTTCATTAAAATGTCTAAATGTTTTGCAACTATAGCAAATACTCGGAAATTTTCTTGATAGCATTTAATTAAAGTATTGAGTTCTGCCATAATCATTACTCACAGTGGGGAACTATTGAGTGAAATATAAATGACATTTCAAGTGATCTAATTTTCATTTACAGTCTGTCACAACTTTATTTGCTTGAGATGACTGAATTTAAAATTAAGTCCCTTTCGGGTATTAATTCAGAAAATCGACACAGATTGTATCAGTGGAACAAAGATTCCACTTTTTTAAATATTATTTTTGAACAATTCGAACGCTTTCGGTCGAGTAAAATATGGAGCAAAGCATAACGAAATCAGCTCAAACTTCTCCACGCAAATTTCTTAATTTTGGTTGTAAGCGGTGCACTCTTTCAATTATGTTACTGGAATTATTTGCTCAATCCGTCAGCTTATATCAAATCATAAACGGCACTCCAAAGGGGTGGACTCATGAACTCTACTTGGAGTGGTATCAGCTCAGGGTGAGCCTTATGGTTTCTGACCATAAATTGCCGTTTTTTATTTTCAGTTTTTCTCACCAGATCTTCTAGCCTCTGTAGAATTTTAAGAATATTCTAATATACAATTGCAGACTCGTTAAAAAATTATCACGCAAAAGTATCGTCACCTTGTTATATTGAAAAAATAGAAACTATAAATGTCATGGTACATGTGTATTTATCCTCCTCTTTGGTTTTTCTAAGTGGTTTTATGAATATGAAGTAAAATCAATTTCCAACAAACGTGTCATGTTTCAAAAATTTCCAAAAATGTCAGTTTATTTTCAAATCAATTTTAATTATGATTCCACTACCAAGTCCTCTTAAACTCTTAATTGTTGTTCCTATTAATTCGTAATTGCAGGCCACTCCGACAGGATAAGACTACTATGTACTTGCCAAATCGGGATAATTAAGTTCACTTTTCTTAAGTTCCGGACCTTTTATTCATACTATAGAGAACATACGTAAATTTGAATGTCATACATCTACCGCTTAACGTAAACTCTCCACTTAAAAACCTTTTGAGCAGCAAACAAAAGGTCCTTTTTACACAACCCTTGAATGCGACACTTTTTCGGTGAAGTAAGCTTTTTAGCGTAACAAATTCGAAATCTAGACAAAAACAAAAGCTTCAATGATTTGCAGAGAAATTAAAAGGACCCTTCCACTCAGGCTGAACAGGACCGACAACAGATCTAACTATAAAATGAAAGACCAAAGGCCGGAATGAGTTATAAGAGAGATCCCGTTGTGGAAACTTTCCGAAAACGAAATTTCCGAATGGATTATTTGTTCTAGTGTGTATGGGTACTATGTATGCAATCTGTTTTCAAGTTGCTGATTCTGCTTTGCCGACTGGCTACGAGGCTCCCCAGAGGTGTCTACTTGTTATTTGTAAAGTTGGCCTTGCTTGCTGCATTTGGCATGAGTGGATGAGAAGCACCGCACCATTCCCTCATTGTTAATTCAAAATTTTCTGAATTGTTAATCCATTATCCTCTTTACATACATAAATACTATTCGTATCCTTTCCATAGCCTCATTACAGAAACTTCTATCGTTGGGGAGGCTCTGAATTTTATGCCTTGCGTTCATATGTTGAGTTTTCATGAAACTGTAAATCTGCTTTGACTCCTCGAACTGTATTTCATGAGAAGGATTTGAGTAACAAGAGGTGGGTGAGGATATTGTAAATTTTCCGTAAATTTAGATGCTATGACCCTCGCTCTAATAGATACATTTTGTCTTTGTCTTTTGAAGATTGTACAAGAATAGTGTGTATGTGTACAGCCTCCACACCTCAACCTTGTCAAACTGGTTTAATTTTCGTGAAAATGTATGAAGTTTAATGAGAACGCTTTATTCATGCTAGAGGCTAGGGATTATAGCAGGCTTACAGTTCCGATTGATTCAATAATGCCAAGTGGAAGCTTTTAATATTGAATAAATTCGCTTATTTCGTAAACTCAATTCGTCACAACAATTGAATTGGAATTCGAGCGTAGAAATAGGAGGTGTTTCTCTAAAACAACGAAATCCATAGGGATTCATAGACAGGACTTAGTTACGAGTAATTCCGTAAAAATCGGATAAAATAGTTTTTTTCTTTTTCGAAAATTTTGTAAAACCTAAAACTATTTTCAAACGCGCACTTTTCCATACACTCATTTTGGAAAAATATTACAGTTGAAGTGTAATATGGCAATGCTCTTTCAGATGTCACTATTCGATTAGCACAGGAAAATTATAATAAATTGAAAAATTCTTTAAATGTATAGTTCAATTGGTAACGAAGGTAAAAGTCCTTATTTGAATGCTTAAAGTTTTAGAGATAATTTTAGTAAAAGAATCACCTAATGCACTCATTCCCTCTAGACAGAGGTAGACTTTCAAGGCATATAGATTGGGGTATAGGTTAAATTTAAATATTCCTTGAACATTGTTATATTCCTGAAGGCAAAAATCTCCCTTAATCCAAGGATCACAATTAATAAAAGAATTATGTCAGAAACTCTAAAAATTAGGAAACTATTTAATTTTATAAATCTCAACCCAAGCGAAGGGCACAGTCTTTCTTCAAAGTTTTCAGTGCGGAGATCTAAGAGCTCAAAAAGATATCAAAGAAAGAAAAAGCTGAAGAAGGAATGAAAAAGAGAAGGAATTTAAGCTGATCATACCAGGAAGACTTTAAAGTGACATCCCGATGAAATAGGAAACAGATTGTAGTTTTTTTTATTTTATTAACCCATTAGACCCTGGCGTCCTGAAATGACGACGTCATTGGCATGGGACTCTTGCCAATCTGATTGATACCTATAAAATTTGGTGACTTTGGCATGGTTATTTTATCATGCCAATCTTATTACAGTGAACTGCGTAATTAGGAAAATGTGTTTATTTGGTTTAATCAGTCGTGTAATGCGGTTTTTAAAAAATTGGTCGAACGTAAGATGTTAAGTACAGACGACGAAATTATCGTTGTGATAGGATTAATATTTCAATTAATGTTTGAGTAATACTTGCATTTGAAAATGAAGTTCCTATATGAGGATATGAGGGCAATGAGCAGGATCAAGTGAGTGTGTCCTCAACTGAAGGGATAAGACCCTCTGTATGAGGTAGTTGGTAGTCTTCCTGAGGGCAAAACAGATACAAGTCGACGAAGTCTGGGCAGGGGCGGATCCAGGATTCTTGCGAGGGAGGGGCGCAACTTTGGTTTAAAAACTGTATAAGCTGGAAACAGATCAAAAGACGAGTGTCCACTCGCAAATGTCAAATACATAAAATTTATCATTAAGATACGTGTCGATCAGATAAGTGACTGGCTACCACTCGGAACGAAGAAAGTTGCTCAACGTTTAACTTTTGCCAATCGCGAAAATCAAACGAGGCCTTAAATTATTTATTTTGTTTTGGTTTGTAATTGGTGGAAGTGTAAAACTTCCAAATCACCCATTGTAGTTAGTAAAAATAGAGAAAAACATTTTGTTCAAATTGACGAATTAATCATAAATTGTAACTTTGCAAAATATAGGAATTAAAGGGATACGTACTTTACGTTTACTAAAGTCAAGAAAGTTTGATTTTTTTTTATATATTATTAAGGCATGTTAAGGGGATGCTTATGATGCAAACCACAGCATGGCAGGAAGGTGATAGGGAAACTAATTATGGAACGTGAGGAGAGCGCAAGAGGAGCTGAATGTCACCCTTACACTTTCGCAGATTACATGTTGGAGTACAGACAGAAAATGGTAGACTGTTCCACATACACACAGTTAGGGATAAAAACCACCACGAAATTTTACTGCATGGCCGAAAGTAATTTGATGGGCGGTTTGCTGCGCGAGTTTTGCGTGCAGGAATTATTCTGCAAGGGATCAGACGAGATATTTCATTAGAACATTGACCACGCATTTAGCGATAAGGTAGTAAAGGGCATATATCATTGCGGCGTTGTTCGAGTAAGTCAATATTACAAGTTATTGCCATATCGCCAGTGAGCTTGCAGGCTATAAGAAAGTAAGACTGTGCGACCAGCCTCGGGCCCAGATATGAAAATTGTATGATATTCTACGTCTGGTGTAGGATTTGTAGAGGAGCTCTAGATTTTCAGAAATCCTAGACATTTAGCTGCTTCTTTGGCAAAACAAAAGATGTGATATGACCAGCTTAGCTTACAGGAAATATTAAAGCCAAGAATGTAAAAAGACGGTGTTTCGCAAATCAAAAGAAATGGGAGTGAAAAGCTATGATTTTGCTTCAGAGAGATGAGACAGCTTTGGCACTTAGATGTATTGAATTCGGCTCAAACCGCTTTACTCCAAGCGAGAACATGATCAAGGTCGTTATTCATTGATTTAATTACGCAATCTCGTTTGGCAGATGTGACACTCCCTCTGCAGTCCATAAGAGTATCAAGGGTACTATCAGCGGCAAAATTTGATATTACCAACGACCTTGATAATCAATGATCTAATCAAGCCGTCTCGTTTAACAGATATGGCATTCTCTCTGCAGTCCCCAAGAATGTCAAAAGAGTAAGCGAAATCAAGGCAACTGTCATAGGCAAAAATATGGATTGGTTTAAAAGTACGGGAAAGTAGATTAATGAAAATTAAGAAAAGAGATAACAGAGCCCTGGAACGTCTCGGCATTTATAGGGTGAGGTTCTGGTGAAAGCACATCTAGTACAACCGGTATTATGCGATCAGGTAAAACACTTTCAATCTATAATAGAAGATGAGAGGAGAAACCAAGTGCCTTAAGTTTAACTAAAATGGCTGGATGCCAGACTATATCAAAGACTATATAAAAGTTCGGAAGCCATAATGCCGACCATTGATGAGATGCTTGGTTTCTAGATACTTCATTAATTTGGAGTTAATGATAGATTCAAAAAGCTTTGAAAGAATCGAAGGGATTGCATTTGGTCGATAATTTGAGTCGTCGCTACCCTCACCTTTCTTGGGAATAGGCTGAACGTGAACTATTTTCCAACCATTTCGAAATTTTCCTGTCGAATAAGACAAGTAGAATAGTTTGTGCAAAAGTTTTGCCAAAGATGAGACACAGCTTTTAATTAACAGGGGTGAGAAAGAAGCCATTAGAACCACGGCTTTGGAGACGTTGATCCCCTTAAGGACCTTGAACACATCCCTCTTACGGATGTGTATTGGCTGTTTTATAGAGAATTTGAAGCGAATCTACCAGTGAAGATACTAGCTTGATCAGGGGAGTCAAAACCACTTCAACAATATTAAGTAGTGAAGGTATAGAGGAATTGCTGAAGTTGTTCTTGATGGTCTTGACCGGAGACCACAAGCCTTTGCTATCTTTGCGAGCCAACATTCTGATCAAAAGGAAATTTTTCTCTCCTGATAATGGACTTCTAGGTGTTCTGTGCAGTCTTGTCGACTTGTTTCAACTCTAGACATGAATGCAATTGAAACGCGCGAAAAGCAGACTCTTTCGCTTACATTACTTTTTTACTGTTGTTGACATCTGCTGTAAGAATACGGAATGTATTCACACATGCCAAGACTTCTCTGAGGTTCTGATTTAGAATTTCCTAACCAGCATTATTTTTTTTTAAGGTTTTAGCTAAATATTCTACAATTTCATTTTACGAAATAAGAAAACTGTTTTTCCAAAATAAAATTGCTTTAAATGTAATAACTCACTACACCGGGCTATGAACATCTCCAGACTGTCCCAATGACAGCCTGAGGTGGCGTAATGTCATCTGAGTTTAAGACTCTCTTGAACTCTGCGACAGGGTAGGGTAGCACTCATGTATGTTGCCGATGAATAAGAAGGAGTAACACACCAAGCCAACTCTATGTCAACACAGAGGGGATGTTGCACACGAATATTTCACCAGATTTGCAACCTGAACGTGGATTTCGCCTCTTCGAAAGGTTAACGTTAGTTCCATATATAATTCAGGATAGACATTATCCGAGAACGTTATGGGAACTCTTAATGGACTAAAAATGTTTTGCAAAACACAAAAATGGAGCATGAATTAAAGTCGAAGCATCTGGGTGACATATTTCTTTCTTTTTTTATTTAGACTAATGAACTACGCTCTTCCTTGCTGATGAGACATTCTTTTAGCAATTCTTTACTTATATAAGTTAAAGCGATAGCTTCAATTTGTTGAACTATTCTAATCGCGGGCTGACAGAATAATAATAAAGCCTGAAACACATTCACTGCAGTAACTTTGACTTCAACTTTGAATTCATCGACTTCACATGGTATCTTAATTGGTTGAACTTTAAGCTGGCACAATAAATGCAGTTGCAGCAGCAGTGAATGCAACTTCAACTTCGACTTTGAGAAATTTCAAAGTTGCTGCAATTTTTACAGTACTGATAACTTAAAGAATTGTAAAGTGCATTGCTGGAAAAATAAGAAAAATAAAATGTTTCCAATCTGTCATTTTTTAGTTATCATCAATTCTGGCTGTATATTGTGTTGCGATAATTCTCTCAAAAAATGGAAGAAAAATTAATAAATGCCATGCGTAATCATCCGTATTTATACGACAAAGCGGATGCTAGGTATAAAAACCGGATTTATAACGAAAAAAAATGGGTGGAAGTTTCCAAAGAAATAGATCAGCCGGGTAAGATCAAAATATTCGGTTTAAAATGATATTTTTGCTTAATTTTGTTTATTTCAGTTGCCAAAATAAAAGCAAGATGGCGAAGCCTGCGCGATAGGTTTCAAAGGAATTTAAAAAAACAAAACTCCCTTCAGGAAGTAAAGCGTGCGACCAAGTATATTGGCAGCATTTTGAGGGATTGAAGTTCCTGAAAGACTTTTCAGACCAAAGGGATTAAGTAAAGACAATTATAATAAATATGGGGAGTTGCTTATTTTTTTGTACTGAACAGATACCAATTACCCCGACGAAGAGGAACAAGAGGCCGATGATGAAACCAACGATGCAACCTGGGCAGATTTAATAATAGACGAATCTGCAGAATTTTTTCAACAAATTTCGACTCCTCGTAAATGTCGGGATGTAACACCAGAAGCTCGCAGTTCGGAAGCAATAAATTCCAGCTCGTCTGCCTCATTGAGAGGTTCCAACTCTAACTTGCCGTTATCGTTTGGACAAAAACCCAAAACTGGGAACCAACGGGACGTCATTCTGAAGGAAATGACTTCGAAATTTAATAATTTCCTCGAGAATGCAACATCTTTAGTTGGAAGTAGGGAAAGTGCAACTCCAGTCGAACTATTTTTTAAAAGTATCGCAAAACAAGTCGACAACGCGAATGTTAACTTCAGCACATGGTGCGAAATCCAGTCGGATATTATAGAATTAATTAGAAATAAGTTAAACAAAACATGTGAACCTTTAGAAAAAAATATATAATATAAATCTGAAATTCCGTTTTTTTACAATTCCAATTCCAGCACATACAATAATAACGAATTCGATTTCGTCCATATTTTTGTACAAAAATGTTACTTATTACAATTTTTTTAGATATCAAAATTTTTTTAAATTTTTATACTGCTCCGCAAACAAACTTCAGAAAATGTCAAATAGCCTGTCAAAATGAAGGCGCTGCAGTTAATGTGGAACACATGTGCAGTGAAGTCGACTTTACTGCAACGGCTACTGCAAAGTCGAAGTTACTGCAGTGAATGTGTTTCAGGCTTAATTTTCCTTTTTTGTTTTTTTCTGTCACCTTTAATCGCGGCCTACTTACATACCCTTTTCTAGTTCTCAAAATAGAAGAACTCTACAAATGCGGTGTGGCTACCCAAGATTGCTAATGACCTGCATCTGGCGCTTTCAAGCCGCCACAGGCTCAATGTCCGTAAAACTTAAAGATATGTTCTTGGACTATAAAATGTTTGCTTTGTTGTTTTCTAAATAGTAGAAATGACGACACATGTACGTGAATCTGCTGCAAAGGAGAGCGAATATTCTAAACCAGAGGAGTCTGATGCAGATGAAAAAGATCCCGAAATACATAAAACTGGGTGCAGAGAGGCCGACGAATTTCCAAAGAAGAAAAATGGCGAGTGCGTAGTTTCGGACAATACTGTTGTATTATCTCAATTACAATACTTTTGCAAGTATATTCCTGAGGAAATGTTAAAGGCTTTCGCTGAAATCACAATTTTATATCCTATGTGATAGGAGGCAAATACAGTGTAAATGGAGGAATCCGAAACGGTGACTTAATTTCTTTGTCACTGTTCGGCTCATTCAGGAAAGCGATACAAATTCCTCGGCTCACACCTTTGTTTCAACTTTGCAAGCCAAAAACTATTTATTTCCAGAGCATAATAAGTGTTCTACGGGATCCCTCTTATAAGATGCACTTTGTGCTCTGGAAATGAAGCTTTTTTAGTTTTTACATGACATACAAATATTAATAACTTTTGAACGGAAGGAGACATTGACGTAATTCCTTTTTATTTTAAAGCACTGTTAACGAATCCATATTTTGTAAGGAAACAATGTAAAATGGTATAAAAATGTTACTGAATCAGGATACTCCAAGGAAACCATTGGAGTACTCCATCCTACTTATTTACCGACAACTTTGTATATGTAGACAATGTTAGTGAACGAATTGGCTCACTGAACCGAATATTTGTGCACTAATAATGTAATACAAATATTTCAAAGCATTTATTATACATTTATGTATTGACTGATAACAATTTTACTATGAAAGCAAGAATTCATACACGGCTGTAATAAATATAAAGAAAATCTGGTTCAAAACTGGAGTAAATCGGGAAACCACTTCGTAGAGTTCCCATACAAAAATCCGACTTTCGGTATATACTACGAAAATGGTCAATTTTAGATGCTTTTAATGTATTGAAGAGTTCCTCAGAATGTAAAAAGCTATGAAATTGTTTACGTCCATTTTTGCTGCCAATAGGGACTAAATTATGCCTTTGCCCTACAAAAGGTGGGGTAGTTGTGATATTTATATATGTTATTTAGTTAAGGTCCCCGATGAAAAATCCAAGCTTTCACCCTTGGATGGGGTCTGCGCGGCTCGACATTAAAGGTACAAAAAATTGGTTTTTTTCAAAATAATTCCTGAATGGTTGATCCTGCGATAAAAATGGCCGACAAAAATTTGAAGAAGACTAAATTCCCTACATTTTTTTGTAAGTCTAATGTGTATAATGAGTTACAGCGGCGTAAGCGTGAATATTCTTCAAAAAAAAAATTAATACGTATAGTACTTCTAATACAGGGTATTTCGTCCATGGTGGTCCATAGGAAAGGAGGTGATAGTAGTCACCTAGTTAAGCAAAAAATGTATGGCAAGGGTGGGAGGGCGCGGAATCTCAACCGTTTCGAAGTTACAGGGTGATTAAGAAAATACTTCATGGGATTTCCGACGATTGCTCGACCAGCCCCGTACTCCTCTCCCCTCAGGAGTTATGACCATTTTTGTCGTAGGATCAACCGTTGAGGAATTATTTTGAAAAAAACAATTTTTTGTACCTTTAATCCAAAATGGCGGACCGTGCAGACCCCCTCCCATTGGTGAAAACAAGCATTTTTCATCAGGGCCCGGGACTAAATAACATATATGTATAAAAATCACAACTAGCCTACCATTTGTACGGAAAAAACTCCTACTGACTGGGCTATTAGAGTGTAGCCAAAATTAATCTTAAACCAATATCAAATATTTTCCTAGCTTAAATCGATAATTTTGTTTTTGTTCAAAACATATTATTCTCCTCGTAGAAATTAATCTTTCCAATCAGTTGGGAAATTCAACTAAAGTGACATGGCCAGATAATAGGATAAATTTTTTGTTTGGTCTATAGTGAGATGCTTTCTCCAACCGAACTTTTTGCTGCTTCGTTCTTAAGCTTATAGCTAGGGAGCTACAAAAAATAAATAAATTAAAAAACTAAACGTAAAAAACGCTCCCTTTTTCCAATCTCCAACATCATATCACTCCACCAAATTATCGCCTTCATCCCATAAATTTCATGTCGAACACAACACAATTAACCACTTCGGCATTTAGCAAAGTTTCAATCAATTTCTCCGGAAACAAAAAATCAGCAATGTTCCGCCACGAAATAAATAAAACCCTTAGACAAGTCTCTTAGGCGAAATGTATAAAATCCCAAAGGATAGCAGTCATATAGTTATAGGCAGGCATCCAAGGTCGAAACTTTTCTGCAGCTTTTTCTTCCCACGGAACCCTCTTTACCAGGCAATTTCCTCTGTCGCAATCCCCTTTCTTTGGGGAACATCTTATTTTGCTCTACCATATCCACAGACGCCCTCTTTTTTTTTTTTTTGCCAGAATGAAAAGAAGTTGAGGTAGTCTCTTACTTAAAGAACACATACTGAAAATCAGTTAGGGTGAGTTAAGATTTGCCTGAAGTTTTTACAGTTAGGGTGAATTTCACTGTTCCAAAAGAAAGGTATCGAAGGGAGAGAAAAATTCACAAGTTGCAAAGAAAAGTCTGGAAGTGCTATAGGCTCGGCGTTCGGCGTATATATGCGAAAATGTCGGGAAGCAACAGGGTGCGCTTATAGCTACTTAACCGAAAAGAAGATTTATGAGGATGAACAAGTGAAGCCCATTAGTAAGCTACTCAGAAAGATTAAGCACAGGATAACATTTACCTTCCGAATTATGTTGATACAATTTTGGGTTAATAATTTTGTGTACTTGCTGGAGGCAATTTGTCAACAGAAATTGTGTTTAGAGTGGAGACCAAAAATCACTTATGGTTAGGAAAATAATTATTTAAAATTAAGAAAAAAAAAAAAAAAGAAAAAACATATGTACTTACCTCTTCCGCTTCTACCAACAAATCGTAAATCATTAAATTTGGCAACTTGGTTCTTCATCACAGCTGTACAATTTCTAAGTTCGGCGCAATAGTTTTCATCATTTCCCGCTCTTACTGTAACCATTGTTCCATCTCCAATGTCACCAAGGGCTACAACCTTAAATGCCACTGGAAGGGTTTTATTGGAACGCCAATGCGGTGGTAAAACAGTACAAACAAAAAGTGGACTCCCAGTTCGTATCAGTTCACCTGGATGTTCAGATAAGAAATCTCCTAGTGTACGTTCAGCTAAGATGTCGGATGTCATCTTTGTATAAGCTTCATTGAGCAAACTTGTTGCAGATGGTGTTGCATTTTCAGCAGTTCCACCTCCACTTGACACTGTGGTGCCAGTTGATGCAGTTGTGCTACCATTGCCAGTATTAGTACCACCACTAGAAGCATTTGTAGTTGAACTGGCGGTAGGCGTGCTAGTACCAGTTAAATGCATTCTAAAATCTTCCAAAGAAGTCTATCTTTTTACGCAATTTTTCGTTAGCTTTTTGTCTCACTTTAATATTAACACTTTCACTTTACGGCAAATTTAATTACTTTTAAAAGTTGATTACTGTCCGCACTCATATCTAATGAAATTTTTATTTTTATTTTTTTTATTTTTATTTACTGCTACGTTGCCATTGTGGGAATTTATTCAAATTTTTTCACTATCGTTATAAATGTTTTTACACAGGAATGTTTCATATATTTTTTCATTGTTGATTTTCCTTTATCTGGAGAGAGTTTCCTTTGAAATTAAGTTAACAATTTTTTTTTTTTTGGTTAAAATGTAATCTGTAATTTTTCTAGTAAAGTTAGTCCGTTTTTGCAATAATAAACTCTCTTCTCGTGGATGATATTTTTGTGCATTCACTGGATGCTGCGCCTTATGTCGAATTTTTAAGTATTTTTTATATTAAGTTTTTTACAAATTGTTAACATATCTAGTCAAATAAGAATAAGACTCGGAGGATTATATAAAATGAAGAGGAAAACCCCAAGAAATTTCAGACCACACCATTGTTAGCGACAGAAAAAATAAATCAAAATCTTCACACAAAAATTGGCAATGACCTCTAAGAGTTCTGGAAACGATGACGTCTGTTAGCTGTTTATAGGTATACAATTACTAACTACACAACCGGCCCATACCAAATTAATTAAAATGCTCTAGAGATGTATGGCGTAAATACTGCAATAGAATGCTGCTGGGAAGCACTTCAAAGATAGCAAGAGCACCAAAGCAAAAAGTAAGTCACACTCACTCACAAACAGAGTCCTTTCTCCACTCTTGTGGTCGTTTGTAATTTTTGATTTCCTAGCGAAGCTGGCCAGTTGGGGGATTTAATGTTCAAGGGTTCGCGGATTACCTAGAGTTACTATATGGGCAAACAAGATCAGTTCATATCCGCCCTCATGTAAGAAGCCCTTTCTATGGTCCACACGGGGTGCGTGAACAAGGGTTATAGCATAAGCCCCAACAAAATGGTTATCGTTCCGCTGATGAGAAGAACGAAGCATTCACTAACAGCTCGACTTCTTGATAATAAGGAACTGATATTTTCATACGAAGTCAAATTTCTGGGGGTCACTCTCAATAATAAACTTGCCTGGAATTATCATCTGTCCAGAGTGATGGAAAGAGCTGAAAGATCTCTCTACACGTATCGTCGCTTTATTGGCAGATCATGGGATCTGAAACCAACAATGATATACTAGATACACATCATGGTTGTTAGACCCATGGTGACCAATGTGGCTCTCGTATGGTGGTCAAAAACTAATCAAAAGGAAACCGAGGTTACACTTAAAAAACCTAGCATCTTGCCTATCTGGGATTAACTTGTGCAATGAGTACCTGTCCTATAGCAGCCATGGAAGCCTTATTAAGCCGTCTACCCCTGCATTTGGATATGAAAAAGGAAGCGATGTGTAGTGCTAGGCGATTGCAAAAAGGAGAAACAGTTAAAACCATGCGATCTGGTTGGTCATTTAAGTATCTTAAAACAGATATGCTTCGAACAAATGACGACAATATATGATATAATCACACTCAAAGTGCATTTTGTAAGACCGTTCCACGTAGTTTGAGAGACTGACAATAGTGGCGTTCCACTAAGCCATCCTTCCAGCATGGATCGATGGTGATATATAGAGACGGTTGAAAAATGAACAGTGGAGTCGAACTGAGCGTATACGGCCCCAGATGCCATATCTCGCGAGCCTTGGGCTGTACCCCTACTGTATTTCAGGCTAAGGTATTAGACATAGCGGAACGTACCAATAACTACATTAAAGGAGCTATAAATGTATCAACCATCAATATCCTCTCGGATATTTAAGCCGCTCTTAAGGCCTTTAAAGTCTTACAGTATTATGTTAAGTATATTCTGGGGGTGTCTGCAAACCCTTAAAAATTTATCGCGGAGAAACAAAGTTATCCTCATCTGGGTACCTGGATATTAGGACGGACGACCTAGCCAAATGAAGGGCGGAAGCTCCCTTTACTGCAAACCAGCCATTATGTGGTACCTCAGAGCTACCCTAAATAACGGGGAGAACAAACAAAAGTCCTTTTACTGGAAAAGGTTACAAGGACTTTGTCAGGCATAAAAGTTTATCCACAACCTCTGGCAGGAAAACAAAAGAACTCCTACTTCTTTACAGAACTGAGCTTAAACTGATTGCAGAGTATTTCTCAGGTTACTGCTCCTTGCGGATCACCTAAACAAGATGGGCTTGGATGAAACTTTATCCTGACGCTTCTGTCTGTATGCTCATGAAACCTCGGAGTACCTGCTCTGTAATTGTGAAGCATTGGCTAGGCGGAGATTACACCACCTCGAACAAAACTACGACTAAAATCTCAATCCCAGAATGGTTCTGGACTTTATTAACAGTCTAAACGTAGAAAAGAAGTAAATTGAACAGGGACTCACAACAGATATGTCAGGCCGCAGTAACGCCTGGGCACCCCTTCACAAATCTAATCTAATCAAATTCGTCTGAAGACATGAAAATTGTAGAGCGATAAATAAGGACTGAATGAACGGTCTTTCCACTACTCCCATTTGAATTTTTTTTTTAGAATGTCCTTGGTGACATTTGCAAAATTTTGTGCTGTGCTTTCATTAAGAAGCACAATCCAATTCGTCAACTTTACAAGTCGTCCATATTTAAGTAGTTTTTCAATCTCCTGAAAGTTTCACTGTACGCAACATTGTTATGCCTTTTGTCATCAGTTTTGACAGAACTATGCCTTTGTTGTCAAATTACAGCGCCAACACCACCTTTCGAGCGCATCAAAATGTTGTCCTTGGATACCGTAAAACAATTTCTAATGTTTTCTTTCTGTTATCATCAGTTGTTTGCTTTGTTTGGTTTCCCTTTCATTAAGTAGGATTCAAATGTAGTTTGCACTTCTATTTGAATCGTGGAATATTGTGTACACCGATTATATATGTCTAATAGAGGAACAAGAATATTCAAATTATTGAAAAATACAAGTAGTTCAAGCTTTAACGACTCCATTGGCCATAGCCATAAGTGGTGAGTAATAGAAAAGGTTGATGGTTGTGGTATTGACTGCATTATAACGATGTCACTCAACAATCAGGTTCAAAAGCAGTTCGTACAGAAAATCGTGATCAATATTCGAGACTATTCCAATGATCTAACTTCCTCTGTTCTTGATGTCATTTTTTACACACCAAATTCGATTTTGTTCATTTTGATGTCATCATCACAAAATTTCTGAGAATTACTCCATCATTCCATGAATTTCGTTAGACTTTTTTGAAATTTTGGATTCTGTTATTTTTTTCCTGACGCTTCTGCAAATTACTTTTATTTGCATTTTTTTTATTTTAAATACTCTTGAATTGTTACCTCATGCAACGCACATTACCAAAACTTTCGAGAAATGCTTCCCAAATCATGAAACAGACTGTCTTACTAATACATGAGAGCTTTAGCTTAGACCTAACATTCTAAAATATTTGCATTGTTCTAATGTAAAACTGATTCGAATACGCTCCTGCGCTCTTAACTACGATTTATACAGAAAAATGGTTTTATGATAATCTTAAGCTTGTTTTCTTCTCTTTCCAAATATAATAAAATTTTTATACCATTTTTAAAAAAATTATTTAAAAAAATTTATCTTAACAAAATGAAAGTGAAAGACTAGAGTTTTTTCTTAATCACCCTGTAACTCCTAAACGGTTGATATGCCCCCCCCCCCCCCTGCCATACAATTTTTGGTTCGTCTAGGTTAGTACTGTCACCTCCTACTCTATTGACCTCCTGGTAGGAAACACCCTGTATATTAATTTTATTTTGCTCAAATTTTTTATTTTAGATTAAGAATGAAATCTCGAGCAAAAAACGTGCAGAAAGAAATTTCCAAATTACTGCAAGAAGGGAAATCTACGCGCTTTATTGTCGTAGATTGTGGTGATGAATGAAGCTATTTCTTCAGCGTCAGAAGCCGCAAAAGCATTAGAAAAGTCTACAGGGAAACGCATGAACAGATGGACAGCTAATCGAAGGTTTTAAGTTGAATGTAGATGCCATAGAAAAGAAGAAGAAAACCTGTGATATCTAGGAAAACAGTTAACGCAAGATTGACCAATAGACGGTCTTGGGCATGGAAACGGCAAGCCGAGGCGGCCTTGAAAACAAAGCACGTGAAGCAAACTGTAAAATACGGTGTTGGTGAATTTCACTCAACTGAAGGTAATATGGACCCGTATATGTATAGAAACATACTGAACCAGCATCTCCTGAATATAGTTGATAAAATGCCTATAGCTCCCGAGGAAATAGTTTTCCAACATGACCACGACTCAAAGCACATAGCAAAAATGGTTCAACCTGGGCGTTAGATTGGCTTGTCCAGATCCCTGATCTAGAATCCGAACGGGAACCTGTGAGCATATTTGAAATCGGCGTTGGCTAAAGAATATAATGTTCGAAAATGAATAAGAATTTCCCAGAATAAATCTGTACTTCTTTTACTTTTAATACAATAAGTCATAAAGATATTAAGGAAGCATTGAGAGAACTGAAGCAAAAAAAAGACAGCAATTTTTTAAGTCCAAGCATGTTGATTGATTGCTTTGGAGCGCTAGGAAAAATATTTGTAGATATTGTTAATAAATCTCTGTTGGAAGGAAGTTTCCCTGATTCATGGAAGGAATCAATAGTAACGCCAATAGCTAAAATAAAAAAGTCAGCTAAGTGTGAGGATTATCGACCAGTGAATGCGTTGCCGACATATGAAAAAGTGTTGGAAAGGATAGTGTATAAGCAGCTTATAAAATATTTAGAGGAAAATGCATTTATAATCTCTAATCAGTCGGGCTTCAGGCAGGGGCATTCCTGTGAAACGGCGCTTAATATGGTGCTGATAGATTGAAAAGAGCAGATAACGTCAAAAAATAAAATCGCTTGCGTTTTCCTGGATTTTAGGAGAGCGTTCGAAACTGTTGATCATCAACTTCTACTACAAAAAATGTATAAATATGGAATAAGAGGTAAAGAATTGAACTGGTTTACAGAATTTCTGACTGGGAGAACACAGAAAACGAAAGTGGGACAATCAACATCGAAAGAGGTATCGGTCGATATCGGCGTGCCGCAGGGTTCAGTACTGGGGACACTCATGTTTTCGTTGTATATTAACGACATTAGTAGAGTAGTAAAATATTCAAAGGTGGCACTCTTTGCAGACGACACACTAATATATATAGCAGGACAAGATGTTAGCGAGGCGGAGAGATTGTTGCAAGAGGACCTCAGCGAACTTAGTGAATGGCTTAAACCAAATAAATTGAAGTTAAATGTATCAAAAACTAAGTCATTATTAATTAACGGTGAAGGTAATTTGAACCTAATGGTTGACGGAGCAGTAATAGAAGCTGTCAAAGAAATAAAATATCTTGGGATTGTTATTGATAAGGATATAAAATTTTCGAAACATATTGAATATATCACTAAAAAAATAGCAAAAAAAATTGACTTCCTAAGAAGAATTAGAGGTAACCTATCAACTTATACGGCGATCAATGTATATATCACTATTGTGAGACCCCACTTCGAATATTTCTCCACCATTCTTTTCAACGGAGGCCAACAAATGTTGCAAAAACTGCAGACCTTACAGAATAAAGCAAGGCGAATTATTCTCAGATGTAGCAGATATACAGCTATTACATTAATGTTGGAGGCACTGAAATGGCTTAGTGTAAGGCAAAGAATAGCTGCGAATGTTTTTGTATTCATATTCAAAATAAGACGCAACATGCTACCAGAGTATTTAACTGGACAAATAAATTACGTGCGTGATAGCCAGCCATATGAACTGAGATCTGCAAATGACTTC
The DNA here is from genome assembly GCA_963930735.1 of Dioctria linearis. Lineage (NCBI taxonomy): Eukaryota > Metazoa > Arthropoda > Insecta > Diptera > Asilidae > Dioctria > Dioctria linearis. The sequence continues at coordinate 193,485,411 of OZ005740.1, forward strand.
AGACTACCATCTTTTCGGAGTTCAGGAACTCAGAACAGCATAATGTTTAGAGGATTACGTATGTTTAATGAGCTGCCAGATAGACTAAAGTATGAAATAAATTTTAGAAATTTCAAAAGGAATATTATATCTTACGTAAGAGAGAAAATGTAAAATATTGTTGTAAAAGTGGCTTTTGTTAAGCTAATAAATTATTATTATTATTTAAAATGAATATTAATAACTATGTATTATACCTTTTTACTCTACAGAAATTTCATATTTACTCAACTTAAGTGGATGGAAATGTAAACACATTAATTTTTTAAAAAAAAAAAAGTAAGGTTAAGTTCTTAAATAAGTAAAAAATGGCAACTCCTTGCAAATATATGAATTCGTAAATGTACGAAATTGCATAGAGTTTTTGTAGGGTCGACATACACTACGTATACATATACTAGAAAACAATAACTCCAAGAAATTTTTAGTGTACTGAAAAGCAATTCTGAATGTAAGAACGGGCATTTGTCCAGGTCCTAGGGGGTAGGTATCACCAAATCTAATCTTTCACTAATTTAACTACTTTTCTCGTTTAAAATAAAATATTTCGCATTAAATAAAAATTTCAATTGTAATTAGAATTAGAAAACCTAAAGTTACCTGAGCTATTAAAAGGAGCGATCCACCAGACAATAATTCCGCGGGAGAGTCGGATTTAGACATCTGCATACTAAGACTCAAACGGGCATTAAAGCGTTGCTATGATGGTAAAATCAAAGCTAGTGTAGCTATTTAAAAACAGTCTAGAGGAGATATCCATAGTTGCCACAAGATGACCCAATGTTGAGTATCTAATCATAGAAATATCGATGCAAATGAGATAGCAAATGAGCTAGTAAAACCGGTTTCCGAACTATAGGTCAAATGCATTATCGTATGTGAGAGTCCTGATCCGAATCTATAAAACGCAAAATCACCAATGGGACATAATTTGTTTTGCGAAGCAATTATTGCATATGTTCAATAGAAAGAAAATAATGGAGCTCCGGAGTGTGAGCAGAGCCAAGACCGTCAGTGGTCAAAGTGAAGCAGGCGGGTAAGTTTTCTTTGGTGGCAACTCTATAACTTAATTTAGCCTATTTAATTTTAAGTTCAATTTGGAATTCAGTGTTTAAAATAAAGATTTTATTAAACCAGACTTAAATTCATATTTAATCTCTAAATGCATTTTAGAAGTCGCAATTCGATATTGCCAACTTCTAAAAATAATTTTGTTCTTAGTGTTTTCTTGTCTCCTGCTTAATGTTGTGGTGTCAACTATAAAAGCAAACGCAATAAAGACAATCATGAAATATTTATGCAGAAATCTCTAAATAGCTTTTGGCAACGTTTGTTGAGTTGATAAGCATGGAATTACGGTGAATTTCGATGAATTTCATGAGACACTATAGGAGCTCTTCGAATTATCGTTACATCTCAATTACATGACTAAAGCCGCAAGCATCATTTATCCTCCTACGGAGGTCGGTCTCATATCTAGCAATCACCATTTATACGCACCCGTGCCACCCATACTGCACTTAATCTATTCACATTCCAGTTTCCCCCCATTTGCGAAGGGGTGAAGCACCTTTAATGTCCTAATCATAGCATATGCAGTGCATAATGTATACCTATCTGTGGACATGTGTACAACTCTATACGTACATATATATATTCCAACAAGCATCCAGACGGGAATGTCGTAAATGTAATTTAATTCCCGGCACACTTGGCGCACTAACTTCAAAGAGCAAAGAGTGCATATGTTGATGCGATGAGGAATCCAGGCGTCATAATTACGTAAACAAAAAACTGGACCGCACACGGAGACGTCAGTTAACTCTATGCAAGAACTTTCTACTTTGGCAAATTAAATGACTTACAGTCAACAATATTGTGACACTTCACGCCTCCGCATAAGATCTACATATATCTAGATATACACATATAGATATGTAGTTCCACTTATACCCCAAGGGGGCATCCTTCTTACGCATCCTATGTCTAGCATTGCTGGATCATAATGTAGAACACACCAATAGGGTGTTCCGCAGCAGCATTGCAGTGGAATGCAATAACTATATATACACCCCCTCGCCCCATCTCAAAGTATGTGGCATTATGATGCAGACGTGACACCACGGTGATATGGAATTTTGGAGCGTATGCCGTTATATGTAACTAGTATACGCACCTATATGCAATTGTAGGAGCGCTCGATAAATGTATAAGGGCTAGGCAAAGTTCATTAGGGAAAATCGTGTTTAGCGGCATACAACTAACATCCTGGGTTAACTGATTTGATGCATTTAAGTGAACCTGAAGCATTCCTCTGGTATTGTCAGACAGGGGATCCTCCGCACGCAGCCCATACCCGAATATCCCCAGAGCTGTAGAGAAAATCGGTCTAAACCATTACTGTGAAATGCATTACTGATAGAGCATCATAATATTCTGGCCACAGGAGGATACCCTCGGCGGACCAGAAATTCAACCTATACGTCAGCATCTGATGTGAGAATTCAGAATCGCGTCATGATGTCGTTTGGGGTTGCTTTTGTGATAACCACAATGTCGCACGCCAGAATACCCCAAAACACAAATGTATTAACACACGTAGATGGGAACACAAACATACCAACATACCGGTGCAGGATGAAAATGCATTTTAGACCTTGGTCAGGACTCCGTGTCTGTTTAATGCACCCAACCAAACAGGATACCAAAGCCTTTAGGCTTGGGTTTTGGTTTGATTGTCACTTGTTTTAGGGTTTTCCTGGACAAGTCATGTAATATTTGTTGTTTGTTATCATCATGTCCATATAGAGGTGAGTCGTCTGGTGCCAGAGTATAGAGAACGTTTATAATCTTATCCAGAGTATAGAAACTGTGCCAAAATTCTGTCGGTACCTGTACACATTGCGATAGAGTGTTTGATTAATCTGTGCGCATATATTATATGCCTTCAATTCTATAAGGCTCTGCCTGGTAATCTCTGTTCTTGTCAAATGGAAATTTCTAAAGGAAATAAATTATGTTAAAATTTTCATCTCAACAGCAGAATAATGTTGACAGATCTGTGTACCTCGATTCGGAGTGAAATTCACTGAATGGAGACTTACTAAATACTGGCAAATGAAAATTTCAAAGCTATCAAAAACTTTTTGTAGAGTTTTATAACAGTGAAATTTTGTACAAACCGAAAACACTTTTCAACTCTACATTCATGAAAGGGTTCAAAATAAATATGGCAACATTTCTTGGGAAGAATTTTCGTTAGACTAGCAGCACCATGATTGGAGAGATTATTGAAGGAACTTCTGATCTGGTAATGCCATCAAATATAATACTGATACGATTGGAATCACATCAACAAAGGACTAGTCTTATACACAGTTATGGACCCAGAAGTAAAAGGCGATGTTTCACATTATGGTGAAAACATTATGATGAAGGTATACATTGCGATGAAGCTAGTCGAAGATATTGGTGAAGTAAATAATGTGAGGTATACTTCATTATGAATGTCCTTATTAACTCCACTTCCCATGAGAAACTTCAGGTAATGTGAAAAAGAATGAAAAAAAATACTCTTTTATAACCCCAACTTTTGTAGAACTTGTTTTTATGGGAGTGCCAGTGTAAAAGTCAATTAGATTAGACTGATTTGAATAACAGGGTATGGATGGACGGATTGAAACGAAGTTGGGATCCATTAATTGGTCCCCGGAACGTAGGCCACAACAAGTTCCATTGTTCACCCTCCAGACTTATGAGCAATTGCTAATAAGTCCCAACCAGACGTTCTAAGACAATTCAAAATTGGCCCGTAACCCTCCTTTCCGGCTTCATACAGTTCTTACGGGAGGTGTGAACCATGGAATCTGTAACGTTTTCCTGAAGGGGCCGGACAGTGACAAAGAAAATTAGTCATCGTTTCCGATTCCTCTCCGCATCATCTGCCTAACGGATCTTCAACAAGCCCTATCCTATGCAGGTGACCCCTGAGAAAAGAGTGTCTACTAAGAATTTACCCTAGAGTTCTCAGGATTGGGTTGCTTAGTCCCAGTAGCTTTTCGGTTACATCTGGGTTGGCTGGGCTGGGTAAGCCCCAATTCTTCTTTGTAACAGAAATAACAAGGTGTCAACACTTCGTGAACAATGAAAAGGTAGATGAAGTAAAGTTCCACCAAGAATTTAGTAAGTGCACGATTTATGTAATTCGAGCCATGCTCAGGCGTATTACCAAAGAACATTTCGTGTAGGAAATAAATCATGGAGTAAGGCATAGATCAAGTTTTTTTAGGTGACTTCTTCGTTAGAAAGGACAAGGAAACTCTTCAGATGCAACAGAAAGGCTAACACACAACAAGCTAGCCTTGAAAGTATCCTAGTCAAACTGTGATAAATTGTGATAACGGTGACGAAAATTCTAACTAAGATGCTTCTTGAAAGAATTAAAACCGCAATCGGTCGACTAATAATAATAAGCTGATCTCATAAATTGACACTTCTGCATTTATCATAACACAACAAACTGAAAGAATTTCGATCTCTCTTCTACTCTTTTGAAAAGACTCAGATTTGAAATGCACATGGTCGTGGAATTTCTAAAAAAAAAATATTTAATTCGATACTAGAATCTGAATACCATGCTCAAAATTCTGGCAAGTACCTAGTCCAGCTGAAACGAGAGTTTACTCAACAAAAATGAAAAAATACAGTTTAACATAAATTCTATCTTGAAACAGTAAGTAACAAGTGAGTTGAGATTGGGAAGAGCCATAGTAGAGTAGGATTTCAGTTCCACGTTAATACGGAGTTCATTTTGCCAGATATCCTAGATATTGACTTCTATTGAAATCTGAATAAAAACAAAATGTCTACCAATGTAAAATAAACGCTACTGGATGATTGCGAAATCTTGGATGCCGAATCCAAACTGTACCGTCGGCAAAAAATTAATTTTTGAAAAATTTATTATAGAAAAGCCAATCCGTGGCGTATTTAAAATTTCCGACAGTAAAAAATTGTTTTTTGAAAAATTTACTATAGAAAAGGCAATCCCTGGCGTATTTAAAATTTGCGCCAGTAAAAAACTATTTTTTGAATAATTTACTATAGAAACTGCAATGGCTGGCGTATTTAAAATTTGCAACGGTAAAACATTATTTTTATTTATTTAGTTTTTTACCGTTGTAAGCACATGTTTGCGTCATATACTAAAATTTCACTCATAAGAGCAATAAGGACGATCTAACCAACGTTGTATTGATGATGTAATAAAATGAGGTATTGAATAAGCCAGATACTACAACTCATCAAAAATTACATTACAAACTAGGCCTTCAAGTGGTATCTGGAACGAGCAGGAAGGCCGAGAGATGTACATGGCGCAGAACAGTTTTGATGGAAGTTACATCAACTGGTAAAAGCACAAAACAATATCCGATGGAGAGCTACTGCTGCTATGACCTTCTTATGATTCTCCAGTGCTCAAAGAAGATTATGATGATGATGGCTTGGCTAAGAATTGAGTCTCGTCCGCAGTGCATCGGCGGTTAAATTTTTATAGGAGTGGCGTGTTAACTTAACTCCAGCAGACTCATGTGCGCTTGTTTGCCCTTATCATCGGTAATATTGACAAAGTTTTGGTAATGTTTAATAAACCAATTAATTGCTCACGGACTCTATTTCAACAAGAGGATTGAGAGAATTGCCCTAAGAAAAGAGAGGGTGAAGTTTCTTACGAGCCTGTATATAGCAAAACGTTTGTAGAACAATTTTGGGGTTTTCCATGGGAAATTTTGTGTCGTTTACGATTCACAGTTACTTTTTGAATTCATATTGTAAGTAGGGAAATAGAGATTCATCAGATCACCATCAACCTTACTCCTGTCCGACCGATGCAAATATTCTAGAAGAACTGCTTGTCCGGGAAACATAAAATATTCGTCTCTACAATTCCGCCTGTACGAGAACAATGGAACCCATTGGGCAGCGGAAAGTAATCCTGCTCTCACCAGTATGCGAAAAAAGGATAACAGCTGGTAGTACTTGAGAAACGGAAGCCGCCAGTCAGTAGGTGTGCATGGTAGCTCTCAACTAGATTTAATCACTCTAAAACTAACTTTAATTATTTTACAATTTTATTGGAGACGTAAGCAATAAATCAAGAAATTGAACTCAAACCATCTGCTGTGATTTGGAAGCTACCCAGAGAAAAGGGACGACATTTTGCTATCGCGCGAAACTATTGACGCCTCAGCAATTCAGTAATAGAATCATTGGATGAACCAGCAGCTAATCATTAAAAGAATTCTACAAAATAGACACTCAGTTATATCTGGCAGATAAACAATGACTGTTAAGGAAAAGCATGTCACACTCCTTCTTTGTAGATAACCAGCCCACTTTAGGATACCTTGCCTGGATCCTAGATAAATTCAAAAGTTATTCGAGGACATACCATTGTCTGTTAAAAATGTACAGCTGGGGTTGGTATTGTCATTGGTATTGATATATGGCTGATAACCCATTATAGTCCTCACTTGTGTTATACCTGACCACGACTAATACCTGTGATTCCATTCTCACCGCGGGAAGGAATATCGAAAACAACCAAAATTTCGATTTATTCAAATTGATGCAATTTCCTTTGTGTTGTGATATTGATTTTATCAAATTAGCTGTCTTCGACCACACTTGGTTCAAAATAATTCTAATATTGAATATGAAATCCTCCCCCCCCCCTTATCCCTACCCACTAAATGCATCACATACGAATGGATGCCATTTAATTAGGATCACCAATATCGAATCGAAACTGGTTATTTATGTTCGCCTCTATTCAATTCGGTGTCATTCACCTATTGGGGTGAAAAACCGCCAACCGAAATC